>PVKP010001864.1:0-134880 GCA_004027715.1 Plecturocebus donacophilus
TTTTCTTGTTACAAAAAAGAAATTCTAAACATTTTCTAAAGACACTCAAACTGAGTTACTACAGACGAGTACCTATCAAGTAAAGACTTCATATACAAAAGTCGGGAATGACATGGCACAGTGGCTCATGACTGTAATCCCAGCACTTTGGGAGGATCACTTGACCTCAAAAGTTCCAGACCAGCTTGGAAAACATAATGAGACCCCTGCCTCTATTTAAAAAAAAATTCAGGAATTCTCTTTACAAATTGAGCATAGAAATTACTTGCCCAAGTGTAAATTTGCCTCTTTGCTTCTGATGGGGCATTAGATAATCATGGTCTAAGAGTGTGTTTTGTAAAAGACCAGGTCACATTTCTAGAGAAAAATCACTTTGCTTTGTCAGTGCTCTTATATAACGGTCAAGTAATTTTCCAGTTATAGCTACAAAATTTCATAAATAACAATTCAGAGTGCTGATCAATACATCACCCCAAGATTTTTCCTTCCTTTGAATCCCAGATAATTTTCAACAAATTTATTCCTGACTTTTCAACTCATAAGGAACAAAACTGGGGGCGGGGGGAGGTGTGTATGTATGAGTGTCAGTCTTGGTTTATTTGTGTGTGTGTGATATTAAATAGTTTGTATTTTATAATAAGGATCTCTCTGAACTTATCCAGATAGTAACTGCTTTATAACTGAAATCAGCCTTAACTATTAAAATTTGAAATCAGGCAGCATGATGCCTCCAGCTTTGTTCTTTTTGATTATACTTTATACATTGTATTTCAATTTGTCAAATTTCTGGTTTGAGCCTGAAGTATGGTTTATCATGCTGCATACTTGATATTACCTGTAATCAGAAGGCCATGTGAGTCACAGTTTCTGTGGGGTCATCTACAAATGTCATGAGAAGAGGCAACTCTGGACTCCAAACTAGTTAAGAAACATGTTAGCCCATGAAGGCCTTTATGGACTGTGAATATAAAAAAAGACTCATAAGACCAAAGTAAGATTTTTCAAAGTGAGCATTTTTAATAGAAATAACCACATTTTTATCTGACATGCATCATAAACAAATAACACTGTCTTTGTTTCTCTTAGAAGCACATGCTGTGAATGAATGAATGAATAAATAAATAAATAAAATATTTGAGTGCAAACATTTCATTGGGAAATGACCTGTGATCCCAGGAATTTATAGTATAAGATTGAGGATGTGAGAGGAGGAGAAGGTAGCACAAGGATGTGATAGAAAGCAAGCTGCCATTGTGCGCAGCTAGAGCTCAGAATGTGAGGGCATTCTGGAGACATCGTAGAATATACTCCTGAGTGTTACTCTGAACAAGCCCAAACCACCGGAATAGTCACCTACCAACTCCACATTCATCATTGGTTGAAAGCTGCTTCCTGCAGCATTAACATGCTGACAGGACTGACTCCAGTTGGTGACACAAGTGTTTCCCAACAGCTGGTTTCAGCTTGTGAAAGTGATTGCTGAAGGGGTGTGGGCAAGTACTCACTTTATGAGCTCTACCGTCAGAGGTACTGGCCACCTCTGGCTGGTCACACTGCTAGTCTCAAAGTGCTTTTTCTCCTGCCTCAAACACAAAGCCTAGGAAAAGATTATCACGCTCTTTCTCATTTAAGTTCATTCCATATAATGTCTCTTGCTTGTCCTTCCCACCTTTTCAAGGGCATGCATTTTATCTCTTAGCAGCTTCAGTGAAAGTATATTTAAGTATGGAATGTAAAGGGTTTATAATTTCGAATGGATAATTCAGAACACTTATCTTTGAAACCTTAGAAGGTTGTACCAGTTGACTGTAACTACTTCGTATAAACTATTAATAGTCGAGACAAATCTGCTTTACTTAAATTTATTAGATTGCCCCTCCCTTTAAACATGACAGCTGCCTCTTCCTTTCAGAAAATGTTTTATTGAACAGGCACAACATCAGGGTAGCTGTGATTATGATGGAGAGGGGATATACCTGATGTAATCCTTGCCCTCGAATGAGAACAAAATTCAGGCAAAGGGAAAAAGTCATATTTAATTAGAATGCCATGTAGTATGTGGTAGGCACATACAGGTACCAGTGTATGAGTGGTTAAAAAAATGTGCTGGAAAACTTTAGGAATAATTTATTACTACAAAATCAAGGCAAGCTTCATTGAGAAGGTACTAGTTGACCTTGGTCTCAAAGGATGGTTAGAAATAGACTAAGTCCTGGAGAGAAAGCCTTCCAAGTGGAGACGATCAAACAAAATGATAGAGGTATACAGAAAAAAATTGTTAATCGTTTACCCGATTAAATGACATTCTGCATTCTTCCTTTCAAATTTGTCATAATGGACGATTTTGTTGTGGTTACTATAGTTAGATTTTAGTTTGTTTGCTTGTCTTAATAGTTTTTTTTTTTCTTCCCTTGCGAAAGGTTTTTCCATAAAAGTGATAGAGAGTTGAACAAAAGTAAAGAAACTAAATACTGAATGAAACCTTTTCAGGAATAGATCTAGAAATCAGAAACTATACACACAGTCATCGTGGTACCCTCAAAGAATCTTGAGCCTGTAGCCCTAAGTAGTAGTTCTCACTCTGCCACAAATTAACCTAGCCCTCTGGGCCTCAGCTTTCTCGTGGGAAATTAGAGTATCTGGCTCTGTATCATGAAAGTTTACTAAGTTTCAAAATCTCTGACAGCTCAGTTGATAGTACAGTGTGCATAGAGAAATATATGGAGGTGTTTGTTTTCTAAAAACCTAAATATCTGTCTGAATGGCAAGAACCATGGATTATAAAGTTACCTTGGTACAGAAGATTTAAAGCTGTTAGCATGTATTTGAGTAAATGAGCAATAAGTATATAAGACCTGAAAGAAATTGTGGATGATATTTATAGTAGTCTATCTTTTCTAGTTCTCATGGTTCTTTTCCTACTAAGGATCACTTTGATCAATTTTATATTCAATTAACACTGTGGCTTTCTGTATGGAAAGGAAAATACTCATATACACAATTTCTAATGTCATTACAATTTTAGTAGCTACTTAATACAGAGAGAGATACTATGAAAAGAAATGTATTATCTTTATTATCAAATTGACTATACCTCATGCAAAAATGTACTATTTTCTAAGATCACTAGTCATTTCAAAACCTTATATGTATTATATATGTTTCATGGAAATAAAATCAGTTTTAAAATATGTAATCAACACTTAGTAGACCTAAATATTCTAAAGAGTAATATTTTTAATCAGTAAAAATATCTGACCACGAATATGTGGAAGTTATTACTTGAACACGTTTCTTGTTAGACCTCCATGTTTGATATCCTGGACTTTAAAGATACATTATTACATTGTACTTGGAGTCCAGAAAATACCAGTGGATCCTAGAATAAAATTTAATAGGGAGAGATGTAAGAAATGGGGTTGTTGAGATTCAGTGTCAGGTTTAGGAGACTGAGTGGAAGAATGAAAGGAAAGACCATTGACTCAGGAGAGAGGAGAGCAAGCCTCAGCTTAGGCACTGGCATTAACAGCAGGGTGACTACAGATTGAGCCTTACTATTCTAATTCATTAACCTCAACTGTGGAAGAAAAAATTCAGATGACACCTGAGATTCCGCTCAGCTCTAACATGTTGTGAGACTGCTTTGATATAGCTAAAACAGTTTGCAGTTACAAGGTTGCAATCACTGTGCCATATGCCAAATTCAAAATCATTTCTATTTGAAGATATAATGCTTTAAAAATGGTGACATTCTTTAGGTTTTCTCTACATTCAGGGGTGAATCTTGTCCCATTTTATGTAGAGATAAATATACACCCAATGTTTGCAGCATTTGCAGAGAATGATACCTGACGTAATGACATTCACGTTCACAATCCTGCCTGCCTGCTACTCTCAAGGCACTATTTCACAAAAAATTCACAATTTCTTAATTTGATAAAGAAAAATGCCAGCTATCTTCATGGCATAACTGTGGCACACATGGCTTCCCAGTTATATCAAGATTATAATGTACTCGTAATTTCTGTGAGCATTTATTGAGCCTTCCTTTCAGCCAGCACCCTGTTCAGCTTTATGCAGACATCATCTCATTTTTCACTCCACAGAAGTACTGTAAGTGCTGTGTCATTATCCCCATTTTATACACAAAGAAATAAAAGCTGAGAGATGTGAAAGAAATTGCCTGTAGTTACAGAACCTAGTTCTGTCTGTCTCCCGTATCTCATGATCTGTTAAGGAAAAAGCTAAAAGGTAACTCTGACTTTTAAGCCCGAGCATTTAGAAAGATGATCATGTAAATAACAGTTACAGTGAGTACCGTGTTTCCAATGGAACATTTTGCCTTCTGTGAAACATGGTGAAATAGAGCTGCTGATGGAGTGTCCAAAGAACTCTTACATAAACTGGAAATAATTAGATGAGGACAAGAGAAGCAGTCAGTTATAGACATCCTTATCTCTAGGATTAAATAAATCTGGATACAATTGATAGGCTTTATTAATACCTCCATTCGTAAGCATATATAAAATAAAGTGAAACAAAACACAGCTCTCATTCTTAGTGATGATTGATTGCCAATTTGAATATGAATTTATTTTACCTCAGTTTTAGAGGTTCAAAACCTTGATGATGTCCACACAACGACATCAGGGCCATCACTCAAAGCTGGACCCTATAAAGCTTCGAAGAGATTGTTATATAAACTAGAATAACAAAATTACTGGTTTTAATAGACTGATGTCATATGTACCAGATTGCTCTTATCTTACACAAAATATATATTTTTCCTGGAGGTCAAATTTCATGGAAAAATATATTTTTTTAAAGAAGACATCAGTTGCTTTCTTGTTCAGCATGGTATTGAAAACAAGAAGAGCTAATTGGGTGATGCAAATATCTAATAACTTCGTTTTTATTTCCACAATGCAATATAGTGTCACAATGTCTTAAAGACTCAAGATCATTCATTAGGTTGAACATTTCCCTAGAGGGGACCCTCATAGATGTTGTGATGGTATTCCTCACACACTCTTGTGTTTAGACCTTAAAAGTTTGTTTAAAAGTCCAGAAGTAATACTCTGGTTCCTCATAGTCCAGTGACTGAATAGCTCCTTTTGGCTGAGAAATTTGTCCTCTTTGACCAAGAATCTGATTTATTGAGGAAACAATCTAGGCTAGCCAGATCTGGCAACTATAATTAAGTGGATGATAAATACAATAACCAGAGAATGTCACAGGTATCTGATTTGATTTTTGCTTTTTCTTGTGGGTCATATGCAAATGTTCCCACATAGGGCTAAATGTTATTGTTACTACTGTTAGTAGTAGCTTTTAATTTCTTACTCTCCATTCTTCTTCTTTCTTGTTGTTCATTCTGTTCAAAAGTTCTCAATTTTAGACAGTGGGTGGGGGATTGGAAGGAAGCATTTCTTCAAAATATGAAAAAAAAATTTTTTTTTTTCATATTTTGACCTAGCCATCATGTGCATGTGTGTATGTGCACACACATGTGGATCGATTCTGAGAAGTTACCTTGATTCTCTTTATTTCCATGTCTGGAATGACTCAATTTCATTGTCACCGCCCTCTCCTAACCAGAAACTGCCCAAGTACTAAGAAAATTAATGTGGTGATATAACATATTGAATATATGTGAAAGAAATTTCTTGTCCTTTGGAGTGCTCAGTAATTCTTTTAAACAAAACACATGCTTTCTAAAATGTAATGAGAAAATGATGATTTGTTCATACCTAGTTTCATACTTCTTTGGCAAAAAAATATTTTAAAAATACGTTATGTATCTACTACCCCATTTGCCAGCATTGGGGAAATCACATTTGAAAAATAAGAAAAACAACTGAATATATCACAAACGTGATAAATTCTTCTTGTTTGAATTCTAGCTAATTGAGGTTTTGTAAATCGTGAGGCATAGCTCTCTACCACTTTTCTCTATGTGTAATTTGTGTGTGTGTGTATGTGTGTATTTAATGATTTTACAATACAAGTTTAATGGTTGTTTCTGTATGCCAAATTAAATGTGAACACAGTTAAAATACTTTAGATATATCAAATAAGAAATGCATTTTGTCATAACTTTTTGTAATTTTCTTACCATAGATTTAAATAGATTGTACTTTTATCACTATACGTTCTTGAATATGAGCATTACAAATGAATTTTAAAGGAATACAACTCAACTTGCAAAGTACTTATTTCAACTTTTGAAATAAAATTGTGACTACATACATTATCATAATTTTGTAGCTAAATAAGATTATTCTTTCCAATCTGTAACTCATTTCATGTCTTATATCTCTTCAACTTAGGACATTTCATCTTGGTACTCCTTATATAATAATACATCTAGTTTTACAGTGATTCATTTCTTGTCTTATATCTTTTCAACTTATGAATTACCATAAAAGAAGTATCAAAAAGAAAATGTATAGCTAGTTTTAGGGGACTCTAAGGATTGTAGTAATAAACACTTTGTATATAAAATTACTGTGCAGGTGGGAAAAAGAATTCATTTCTATTCATTATTGCATCATTTTTAAAATTTACTATGCAGATTGTAGAAATACGCTATAAAACTTTATGCATTCGCAATTGTTAAAATGTTTTATTAGGACATATATTTGGCATACTGCCCTCATTTCACTTTAGTGACTGAGACTGTTGCTTAAAAGAACACTCTGTTTCTCTATAAGTACTTTCTAGTCATTTCTAAATAGTAATGGAGGGACATTGCCCCCAGCAGGGAAAAAAGAGAATAGAAATAGAGATCTATTCTAGCAATTCATCTAAAAATAATGAATATAATTGAGTACAAGAAACTGCACACATTGACAAGAAGTCATCTTCAAAATAAGCATGCTCTCAGAAATAAGCCAGCTGTTAAGTTGGTTCTGTATTTTGTCATCATCTACATTTTTAAGACAGAGAATCTTAATATTTTATATAGATAATATAGAAAATTAAAATTGATTAAAAATAGCTCATTTATAAACTGTGTGTGTCCAAAACCTCATCAATGTTATAGTATTAAAAATAATATACAATTGTTTCATTTCTGTTGTATATCAGAACTTGATATAAGGCCTTATAGCTCTTAAAAGGAATTAATTTTGGAGACCCCTAAACCTTATGAAATCAGAGGTGAATGTGTTCATTTGAATATCTTAGGAATCATCTCACACTAAAATATTGATAGATTGGTTTAATTTGAATTTGTGGTATCCTTTTTCTTTAAAAATAGAGAAATTATATTGCAAATACAGGAAGAAGTGATGTTAGAAGTTTTATTCTCTATGACATTGTTCTGAAACATGATTCCACAATTACAATGGGCAATTCAAAATTTATGATGCATTGCATAATTTATTGCCACATTTCAGCCTTTTTTTTTTTTTAACTTGCAAAAGGGATGAACATTTTGAGGCATTTTCAGATATAGGCTTTTAAAGTTATTCTCTCTTTCTCTCTCTCTGGCCTGCTTCCTTCCAATCCCCCACCCCCTGTCTAAAATTGAGAACTTTTGAACATCTCTGTGTCTGTGACGAGATTGAATTTATGTATGGTTGACATTTAAAATAAAATGTTACTGTGGAAAATGTCAGAAAGTGTAGAAGTTAAGTCACCTGTTAGAGGAACTTAATATACTTTATAACCTTGTAATTTTTATCAGATTTAAAAGATGTATTCCATCATAAATAAATTGATACTATCCATAAACTTGAACTTTCTCTTGGAGTAAATAATAGTCATTGAAGAAAGTAAATTGAAAGGTAAAGAATTCAAATAGTCTCTTTAAATACTCCAGGATTGATAATAGGTACAGTATCTTAGTTTGAAAATTTTTTGAAAGCTCTATATAGGGTGCTGTCTACTTGCATTTAGAATAATCAAAATATCTGCTTATCTCCTAAATATTAGGAAATCTCCAATGGATTGAAAAATACGTGAAATACCTGCTTTCACTATTGAGTTCTGTGAAATAATGCATTGAAAAAGGATACTTTAAAATTACCCTGCTAACATCTAACTTAGAGGACCTCTTTATTCCCATAGGACTCCATTAAAGATGTAAAAGAAGAGTGCACATCCTCATTCTCAAATTATTTAAGAATCTGATTGAAAAGATTAAACACTTAAAAAAAATCGTAGAGTCAAAGCAAATCAAAAGTAAAATACTATAGGCCAATGCCTAGAAACCAAAAAATATATATATATATATATATATCTGATGAACAAGTAAAATTTAAATTCACAAGCACTGCCAGAAATATCTCTTAAGTTTTCTAATTTCATGCTATAAATTTTATAAAGGTGGCTTTTGCATAGTTCATTTACTTATTGATTCTCCTGAATATTTTATTTTAAATTTCAATAAACAGTTTTGAAAGGATTTCGATTAATCACCATATTATTCGTTAATGCTTATTTTGCTCGAAATTAACACAACATTTTCTGAAAGTTACGCAGACTATTTACATTTACAAAACAGATTTCTCAACACAACTGAACCAAGTATGAAGGACTTGTGGTCCCATTGACCGGGCACCTTTGAGATTTGGAGCAAATTTTTGGACCTCTGAGAGTCATTCCCTCATGTTGCACTAAAGTTTCTAAACTTTATCCTAAATGATGGGAAATGCTACAATTCTCTAAGTGAAAAGAAACAGATTCAACATCCTCCCAGCCAGGGAGGAAAAGAGTTGACTTTAAACAATTACAGGCTAACAAACGAAAGTGCTAAATATGTTTCTGAGAGTGTAGCAAAGGCCCCTCCCAGACACTGCGGGGTTGGTTGGTAGGATCTTGCCAGCACTTTCTTCCCGGCCTCAGGTTTTGTCCTTTCTGACTATCTGGTTCACAGTTTGGGACTTTCTACCTGTGAGTAAAACTTGGTTTCCTGTGGATGCACAATTCTGGTAGGGATGTGATTTCTCTAAGGTATTGAGAAGCAGGGAGCAAGGACAAGCTATATAACAACACTGAATTAACAAGAAGTGTCCATGATACAGAGAGGAACCAGAAAGAAACCAGTGGTCTGGAGGGATCCCCACTGCAAGTTGAATTTCGCAGACTTCCTATCTCCCACCCTCATTTCCCATCATTAGCCACTGAAGACATTTGTCTCTGCAGTCTCCCCATTTTTCTCTTTGTGACTGTCCTCATTATTCCCAACACACGCAAAGGCTTTTGTTCCTCTTTCTGAGGTAATATTAGACTATTTTCAAAAATCATAATTAGAAGTGTATTTGGAGACTAATAAACACATAACACTTAACTACAAATATTGAATTCTTGGGCCTCAGAGGGCACTGATTTTTGACCATGTGTAAAAGAAGAAAAGAGTGAAAATAAGTTTTGTGAGTCAGCATTCAGCCATATAGTACACTTAATTAAAGGGGAAATTTCCCTTGGCAGTGACACGTTTGTGGGCAAGAGAACTTTGCCCCCAAATGAATGAAAAATGTTTGAATTAGGTCAGCACAGCAACAGCCTGTGAAATCTAAAGTGTCCAAATAAATTTCTAATTATAGAAAGATCCTCATTAAATGGTGAACATGTATAATTACAGAAAGGTTTTCACTTAATTAGAATCTCATCAGAGCTTCCATCTGCATCGAGATTTTGATAATAGAGGTCAAGACCTTTTGGGGTTATTGGGGAAAAGTAGGTCAAAATATGAGGGGGTTGTAAATCTGTCATGAAGTTTTTGGCATGAATAATTTTTATTGAGTTTTGGAAAAATCAGGCAGAAAATAAATGTGGTTATAAAATGTAAGGGGTGGGTGTCAGCATAATTTACACTGAGGATACCTGCCAAGCAATTACACTGCTAGCATTACAAATTAGATATAACCTAGCATGACTGTTGTTGAATTTTATGTATTTCAGAGGGAGAAAAATTGCAATAGTGAAAGAAGCAAAAATGTTGAAGGCTGTGGCAGCACTTTTGCTGTTTAATGTAGGATTCTGTGTATGGAATCATAGCTATCTTGCTGATAAACTTTAGATGGCAATTCCCCAGGAAACCATAAAGCAATTTAATTTGAGGGGAAAAAAGCTTAAACCAAACACTTAAAGTTCATATCGCATGTTAATTATGGCAGCACATGGGGATCCACTTATGAAGTGGATGCTAGACAGGCAGACTACCTTATTTGATGTTCACCTTTTTAAATATGTAATAACAAATTTATCCTAAACACCATCTTTTTACTTTGAGAATGTTTGAAAGAATAATTGTTATTTTTGTGATTTCATTGAATGCACCATTTCTACAAAGGTACTCACTTAAATGTCGATGCTTTCAGAGGATTGAAAACCTGGCTGAGTACCAGGAATTTTTCTAGGCAATGGGGATATAATGACATAGAAGTGATAGTCCCTGCCTTGAGGGGCTCAAGGACACATGGCCAAGTAATTATCATACAATATTATAAACTATAAAACAGAATATCTAAGATAATCTGGAAAGAGAGTTAAGCGACGAAGACTTATCTGTGCCAACTACACAAAGTTGGAGAATTATTCAAACTCTGTTTCTTGAGACTGTCTTATCAGGTCCAACCCCCCTCCTGCCACTAATTGGTTATAGGTACCCCTTCACTTGATAACTCTGAGTTATTTCTAATTAATGGGGACCTCATTGATGGTCTAATATAAAGAAGTCATTCAGTAGAACAAGAGAGAAAGGATTAACACTAGGCATTGCTGCATATCATTAACTTATGTGCTACAGTTCCATTTCCCATGAGAAATAGAGAACCATACAAAGGCTTTAATGACCTGTTTCTTTTTAAAAAATGTACCAGTAAAATTGTATTACTTTACGTCAATATGTACTCATTCAGTGAGCAGTTTGTTTAAGGCATAGCGGTAATCTCTGAAGGCATAGAGGCCCTGAAGATGTAGTCCTTGCCCTCAAGGAATTTAAGATTGAATGTGGAAAATAAACATGTAAATAATGAATCCTAACACAAAATGCCTTAAGTGCTAAATCAAGGCACAGGTAATTGGCTGTGGTAGAATAAAATGCTTCCCTTTTTTCCCTTATCTCCCTGGTACTAACCAGCTTCTCTTGCCTCTTTAGCTTAATCCTGGACCACTCTTAGGGTGAACACATAATTTACTATCTAAACCAGGACATATCTAAGTATGAAGGAGAGCAATTAGTAATTACACCAATGCAACAGCCATGAACCAGACTGTCTGAGGCAAATGAAAATGAAAGATGACTTTATTCATACTCCATCCTTGATGCCAAAGTGAGCATTTAAAATGCAACCTGGTTATGGATATACTTACTTAAAATCATTTAATACTTCTCTGTTGCTCTTTAGGATAAAATTCAGCCTGTTACTTGGGCATGAAGGTATTTTCATGACCTGTATCTGTCTCTTCCCTGCTTAACAGAATCTCTCATCACCACCCTTTTCCTCTTTTGCTTACCCTCTCACACCTCTTGTTTTCTTCGGATTTTCTCACTTGTAATTAAGTGTTGGAAGTTCTTTTCAGAGGTTAGTGAGTTGTTAATGTACTTGTCATTCCCCCAAGACCAAGCATTCCTTTAGAACAGGTATATATTCTATTCTAGCTTAAAAAAAAAAAACCCTCAGTAATAAACACAGTATTTGACACATTAATAAATATTTAATATTTTTAGAAAGAAAAAAAACAGGTTATTATAAACATGCTTTATGATATGAGTTAAGAAAGATGCTACTCAAAATCTCATTGACGTTGAAGCAGAGTGTAGAATGATGATTTCCAGAGGATTTGGGGGACGGATTTGGAAGGGGAGATTGGAATATGTTAAAAACAAAACAAACAACAATTAAAAAATAAAAAACCCACCCAGATCTTACTGTTGCTTGGTTTCTAAGCTGGGTTTAAAAGAAGAGTTTTTTATGGAAAGAAATATGAGAAAAAGTACATTTCAGATAGCAGAATGATTGAAAGTATAGGCTATAAGAATGATTTATTTTCTTATAGAGAAATATTTTCAAATTTAAGTAAGTTTTGAATATATTTGTGAAATGTATATGTGGAAATAGAATTTTTCAGTAAGAGATTCTGAAAAATGATGGACGTCTCTGAATGCAATAGAAGCTGCATTTATCTCCATTACAGTTCTTACACAGGTGCAGTTTGAAATATGGTCTGAAAGGACGTCAGATTTCACAGTGACTTTTCTCTTGATTTTAAAGGGTAAAGATGCTTTTAGTTTGTAAGGCTGTGCCCAGTGAAACATAAATAGCTTAAGTCTGCTAGTGGTATCCCCAAATGCAGAAACCTCTCATGGAGCTTTTGGTCCTGGAGATTATATCTAGAAGGAGTCAGTTAATAACTCCCACTTGTCTCTGTTCATCAACTTCTTGCTTCCTGTGTATTAATCAAGACTGCAGCATCTAAGCATCTGCCTCCTCCCAGGTTCAACTCTAGCAGGGTAATACTTGTTTCCCAAGAATGTGAACTGAAGTCTTGGGCCTAATTCACATGGCCTAAATTTGATCTTACAATTTGCTACAACCAATCACTGTAGCCAGATTCTGGCAGTTGTCTAATTGGTCAACCCTATATTATGTAACCATCCTCGAACAGGATGAGACAGAAGCTCCACGTAGAGGACTCATTCTGAGACTGCAATTGGGAGAGGGTTCTCAAGAAGGAGGGCTGAACTTTGAAAGTAACAAACACCCACTACATCTTGCCACCTTTCCTTCTCTTCGGCCAAATGGTAAACTAAAGTTTTCCGTTTAGATGTTTCAGTATCTCACCAAATCCTGCTCTCCCATAGCAGTGAGACATTACGAAAAAACTATTTCTATGATGTTTGTCTCTACTTGCTGTGACCCAGTGGAGACTAATTGCTAAATAAATCATGTTAATTAAATTTCAGGTTTGGTGGTTATTGAATGATTTAAAAAAAATCTAAAATGTGTGCTTCAGGTTCATTTACTACTAAAAAATAATTCCAGGAGTACTAGGCAAAACTAACGCGATGCAAACTGAAACCTCTTAGATGCAAATGTCCCTCCTGCGTTCTTCTTTCACCATTTCACCTATGCTTCCTAAGCCATATCTTGATGTCTCTCAAATCTACATATAGGTCGAAACTCCCAAATTGTCATTTTTATAGGTCAAGTGGTCAAATATCAGCAATTTCATAGGATTCAGCCTAATCTATAGTTTAACTCCAAACTCTCTACTAAACTTTATGTGGTAATCCCATAAGACTTTCCAATTATAAGTGCTCAAAAGTGGATACATTATCTTTCTTCTAAATCAGTGCCTCAGTTTTTATTTGGTATAGAGGAAAATGACATCCAACCTTTTGTCATACAGAAATTCTAAAGACATCCATTCCTTGCCACTTTCTCCACCTTTGTATGTTAGGTTATTTGATCACACTCCATCAGGAAAAACAATTACACAAAAACTGATGTTGACATCTGCTGTTACCCTGACTCTGCAAAGCAACTTACTCAGTTTTTTAGATATTTTAATATCTCATCAAATCCTGCCCTCCCATAGTAATGAGACATTACAAAAAAGCTATTGCTATGGTATTTGTCTCTACTTGCTGTGACCCAATGGAGACTAATAAATGTGTTAATTTAATGTAAAACAAAACATTGAGATAGTTGAGAGGACAAATTGTATTTTAAAATATGGTGTCTACGTATATGTATAATACATATATATATAAAATACATATATATATATATAAAATACACATATATATATATATATATATTTTTTTTTTTTTTTTTTGAGACAGAGTCTTGCTGTGTCACCAGGCTGTAGTGCAGTGGCGTGATCTCAGCTCACAGCATCCTCTGCTGCCTGGGTTCAAGCCAATACCCCTGCCTCAGCCTCCTGAGTGGCTGGGACTACAGGTGTGTGCCACCACACTGGCTAATTTTTTTGTATTTTTAGTAGAGATGGGGTTTCACCATTTTGGCCAGAATGATCTCAATCTCCTGACCTCATGATCTGCCCACCTTGGCTTCACAAAGTGCTGGGATTACAGGCGTGAGTCACTGCACCTGTCCAAAAAATACTTTTTAAAAATAAAAGTATTAAAAATTTGCCTTTATGTGTGATAAGATCAGTTATATGTGCAGGTATTGACACATATAGTTATATATACAATAGACATGTCTTTTTTTAATTATATAATATTCACATGTGACTTCACACAAATGTTTGGACCTGTGTTGATGCTTAATGACAAGTAGAATAAACCCCTTTACAATTATCTATGTGACAGCAATAATTATTTCAGCATATAATATTGAAACCCACATTTATTATTATGTGGATGTTAGTGAAAATTATGTTCATAATGAGAACAAAGGCAGTTCTATTTTCAAAATAGGAGTGTTTCTTAGAAAACTGAGATTTAAAATGCAATTTCATGATTCTAGATGGAACATGTTTGCAAAATATAAAATATGCACTCTAGTGTGAAGATTCTCTTTATATACAAAAATTGTTTTCATAAATAAAAATAAAATTACTTTTTCATAGCATAATTTTGATAACTTTTGGTTGTCAATTTAAATATCCTGAGCACATTTATCCAAAAAGAAGACAGTATTCATTTTGCAGTATCTTGGAGGTTAGTTATAATAAATCACTAAAACTTACTGTTGCAGGAAAAATTAGACTCTAGTAAACTTGGAAAAGGTCTCAGGAAATTAGCTGTTTCCAATGCTGTCAACAGAAAGACCTAATATAAAACAGGACAGGCAATGGTTGTTCCCCTGTTTAAGCATCTCTCAAGGCTGAGAATCCAAAACATCTTATTTGGTAACTTGTATACTTTTTTATCGTAGCATGTTGGGAGAATTGATTTGAAGCTGGTCAGATTTGAATTTCAGTGTTCTCTACAGCACTTTCTAGTTATGTGGCCATGAGCAAGTTGCTTGGCTTTTTTAAGCCTGTTACCCAATCTGTGAAATGGAGATGTGATTCCTGTTGCATAGGATTGCAGTGTACACTCACTTACTACTGCAGCTGCAGCACACCAGGCACTCAATCATGGAGCTGAATTTAGTCTTTGGGGAAAATGCTTTTGAATGTTTTATGACCAGTTTATAGAAGCCCCCTGTAGTACAAAAATGTGACTAGTATCAAGATTTTTATCTAGTAACATTTTTCTTTGGAAATAGTTTCATCTCATTCTTCATCGTTTATTTTTCTCAACTCAATATTAACCATTTCATACTCAATGTAGTTTAAATATTACCTACTTACTTTTTCTATTGGTCAAACCTGATAGTATAAATAGCAGTCTATTTCTTATTCGTTCATGCCCTCTTTTCTCCTGGTAGTCTACTCTAGACCCACCGATCTTGATATAAATTGGTATATAATACTTAATTTTTATCTTTAGGTAATTTAATTATCCTATTTAATTTATATTTAGTTTTTATTCATACCACTAACTCACCAAATTCTCCAAGGCATTACACATGATGTGTTTAGACTTCTTGGTTCTAGAAACTCTGATAAATTTGAACTCATCTGCAAGTTATTTTTGTGATTATATTAGTTGGGGTTCTCCAGATGAACAGAACCAACATGACACATGTATGTATCTATAAAACAAGAGAGATTTATTTTAAGGAATTGGCTCATGCAATTGAGTCTTGGTACATCTAAAATCTGCAGAGTAGGTAAACTGGCTGGAGAATCAAGGAAGAATTACACTTTGAGTCCAAAGACTGTGTGCTAGCAGAATTCATTCTTACTTCAGGACAACCGGTCTTTGTTACATTAAGGCTCCAACTGATTGGATGAGTCCCACTTATGTTGTAGGAGGTTATCTGTTTTACTCAAGTCCACTGGCTAAAATGTTGATCTAATCCAAAAACACCTTCACAGAAACATCCAGGGTCTGTTTTACCAAATAGCTGGACGCAGTGGTCCAGGCAAGTTGGTACATAAAATTCTCCATTAGACAGGCCTTCAATAAAATTTAATAAATAATTTAAAATATTGCTACCAATACATTCTATATAAATATAGAAAAGCCCTCCCTTGTGTTTTGTTTTCAAAAACAGGGACTAGTTACATATTATCAAAAAGTACCTTCATTCACTACCAGTTTTACCTTTTCCTTAAATATAAATTGATGCATGTAAGCTTCAAATAAAGAAATAAATAAAAAAAGATATAAAATATATTGTATACATTAATGATATATAAATATGTGCTTCAACACTTTCTCAATATTACTACAACTTTATCTCTTGCTAAATTATTTATACTACTATGGAAAAAAAAGTTTTAGGTGGTTAAAATTATACTCAGAAGAAAAATATATTTTAAAAAGTAAAAAACCATTGAACAAAGTAAAAAATACTGTGTCATTTGCTATCCTAAGAGTGAATTCTGTAAATGAGTATAGTAGATAAAAAAATCAGCTTAGGTATCAGACAGGCCTGGGTTGAAATCCAGACTTAACTATTTATTAGTTGTGGATTTAAAATGATATTTTCAGGAGTCTTTTGGCCTTCTCATCACAGACACATTCAAAGTTTTTTCTTTTGTCATGGGAACTTTGAATAACACACCTTTCAAAGGGAAGATTGATTGTGTCCCTGGATAAATGATCTATGACATCCTGTGAACCTCTACTTAGCTGGCAACAAAGAACTGTAATTCAGAAATTTTTATTCATGGCCATTTTGAGCTCTTGTATTTTTATTAACTTCTGAGCCAGATTTTTTTTTTGAGATTTTTCTTAAAGGGCAGGTAGTCCGTGTACTATAAAATATTATCATATCTACCTCTTAAACAATGTAGGGAGCTTCATTACATACCCATGTTAGTGCGTCCTCCCACATGACTATAGTCACTTGGTGCCTTTCAGTATTTTTCGGTTGATGTTAGGAAAACATCAACTCATTATAGACTCCAACATAAAGATGATGTCAATCAACCAGTGTCGTCTTTCCTTTAAATAGTGGGAGAAATTTCAGTGTAGTCTTAGGGTCAAGAACACTTTTCTTTGCTTTTAAAGAGTAATTATTGTTTTTACTATATGACAGCAATTTAAAACTTTGAGTTACTAAATTCATCTCTTTGCACTGACTACTTGAAAGACCAGCGCTAACTGTGGCATCCATATACAGTCATAATCTTCATAACTAAAACAATATAATCAATATCATATTAAACTTGTAGTATAAACACTGTTAAATACTAGGTATTGTACAAAGTATATGACATATAATTTTATTTGCTTCTCCCTAGAAAACCTAGAAGTAATACAGATTGGAATGAAATTATTTTTTCATTTTATTCTTGGCTTCTCATGAAATCCAGGTTTTTCTTTTGTGCTGTTTTTTTATTTACATTGTTTGGTGGTATTTTAAGTGACTTTATCCTGTTTAAATACTTTTGTGCATTTGGCTCCTTGTATAATGTAAATTACAATAAGGACGAGTACTTTGTCTGTTTTGTTACCACTGGATCCCAAGTATTTAACTCAGATACTCAAAAAATATTTACTAAATAACAAATTGAGTAAAAATGCAGATATTAATGAATATGCCTTTTCCTCCATGCACACCCAACTGAGAGAGGTTGAATTATGTGATTTATGGGATATTCAAGTGAGGGCGTTGAAACGACAGAGCTATCTAGCTGTATTCCAGGAGTTTAAGATGTAGTTGGAGGCTGACATACAGCAGGTGCTCATTAAAATATAATTATTACAGTGAGTCAATAATTTAGATTGGCTAACTTATTTATTAACCTTATCTTCAGAATAAAACATTGTTCAGCAGTATACTGCCAATCAGAAAGTGGCAATCGAGGGCCTAAAATGAAATATTTGTCTGCTAAATTATAAAAACATTGGTGGCAATATCAGGAATTCAAAAAACATAATAAAAATACTGAAGTAGCAAACACAGATACCGAATATGATAGGGTATGGGGAACACACTTTATTGTTTTCCTAAAACTTCTCAAATTTATGATTAGTAAAAAGGTTTTTTTTTTTTGTTTTGTTTTTTTTTAAAGTGGAGAATAGTCAGGTGAGGCAGATACTGTTTCTCCCAGTTTCATTGCATAGTTTTGATTAACATGCAATTATACCTGTAGCTAGCTCTTCCTTTTCATGTTGGCTGGTTCTAGATGTAAAAGTTACTATTTATGAATGATGCACGTACAATTGGAAACCCATTGATACTGCTTTGTTGAGAAAAAGAAGTAAAGCTAACTGATAGAGAACTGGAGCAGCTTCCTAAATTACTTTTTTTCTGCAGGTGATATCCTCAAGATCATCCTGGCAAGGCAGGGGTTACTCTGCCTCTTAGGAGGAATGTATTCCCCCCACCCTCTAAAAAGATAATGGATTAACTGTGATCTTAGTCACCCAGGCATGAGACAAACACCGCCCCCACCGTCCTTCTGAGCAGCCTCATAATTTAGATGTCTTCTTAAGCAGGTCACTGGCCTAGCAACAGATAAATTCAGCAAGAGGAAAATAAATCACTCAAATTGAAAGTAATTTTTCTAAAAGAAATGGAATTAAGGTAGCAAAATTCAACCAGACTTGCAAAAACAAGACTTTACAACAGACACTACATTTGAGGGATGGGAGTGGATCTCATGTTAATGCGGGTTTGGCTTAATAGGTTGCCAGCAGAAAGAGGATTATTTAGGAAACAGTGCCCTCTGTGTGCAGTCTCTCATGTGGCAGCATCAGGCCCTCTCAGGAAACAGATATGAACAAAGGGAAATTCAAACACATTTATATTTGCTAAGCATTTTTATGAAGGAAAAATAAATCTGCCAATAAAGGACACACAGTAATTAGTCTGTCTAATGGAAAAGTAGGGTCTGATTAAGAATCTTCTACTAATGCACTCTAGAGTTAGTTATAACCAAATTACTGAAAATGTTCAAAAAGCCCTTCTATTATTACTTGACTTGCTTTGTCTCATTTGTCAAAGGGCTTCTGCAACCTTTCTTGCTGAGTAAATGTCCTTTTCGCAGCCTTGCATTTCTGTGCCGGCCTGAATGCCTCTGCCAGTTGTGCCTGATCACCCAGCAGGCACAATTAAGGGAGTGCATTAGTACTTCAGTAGATAATAGAAGCTCTTAAAGAGCTTTCTATAAGAGTCTACATGGCATATTTCTATATTTTTAAGTCAGCTGGATTCACTGTTTAATAACCTGAACAGTTTGAATAATTTGAAATCACAGAAATAAAAAGAGAGAAAAAAGAAGTCAGATAACATATTTTTCTTCAGTTTCTTCTATACATTATCCTTTCTGTAGATCTAAAATAAATGGGAAGGTTATATCCAAATACTAGCAGTACATGCTTATTTATATAATGTGACTGTGATTAGCTAACAATGGTTTTCTTTATAAGCACAGATTAGTTTGATCACCTTGACTGAAGAAATGAGATTGATAAGCAATAGGATGAATGAGGTACAGAAGCAATAAATCAGTAATGAAAAAAATAATTTTTTTCAACATGTTAACAAACATTTTAATTGCAATAAGGAGTGTAGAATGAAGAAATGGCTTTTAGTGCATAAAACAACAGAGAATTTCATTTTTCTAACACGTACATGCTTTTAGGGGAGATATTTTAATTGCAGGAATGTAGGCCATCACAGCGAACATAAGATCTTTCTCAGGGTTTTGTTTTTTTCAATGACTGCTCTACCACAAACACTGCATCATAATTTTAAGATGAAATTGGGGAGATTTGTGCTTTAGCAAGAACCACAGATGACAATTCCTGTCTATAATAAATTTGGAAATGAGAACTATTGATCAGCATGTTATCTAGTTATTAGTTATTTGGTTAAATGTAGTTAGATGTATGGACATGGCTTAACATGCCACAAGGTTTGGAATTTTTAGATTCCTGATGCTGATCTGTTTGACAAAAAAAAGCAGAAACTCTAATGTATTTTTGCAGTCACAGTTGACTTTTTAAAATATACATATTTCAATATACAATTTTTGGGTTCCAATTACTTTGAAACACTATGCAAAGCCCTGGAGATATAAAGGCAAATGCCACATGGTTTCTCCCAGTAAGGAACCTGGAGTCTAGTGTCAGAGGCAAGGAGAAAACAAAACATTACAATGTCCTGGCGTGGTGATAATCAGCACAGACTACTCTGGGAAAATGGTTGATAGGCCTTCCAGAAATGCAGCGCAGCTGACCCTTAAACAATACAGGGGTTAGGAGTGATGACCCCCCATGTATAAATCCATGGATAATTTTGACTTCCCCAAAACTTTACTACTAGTAGCCTACTGTTGACTGGAAACCTTACTAAACACAAACAGATGAACACAAATTTCGTATGTCATATGTATTATATACTGTGATCTTACAATAAAGGTAGAAGAAAAGAAAGCATTAAGAAAATCATAAGGAAGAGAAAATGGATTTACTTTTCAGTAAGTGGAAGTGGATCATCCTAAAGGATCCATCCGCATCATCCTAACTTTGAGTAATCTGAAGAAGAGGAGGAAGAGGAACAGGAAGAGTTGGTCTTGCTGTTTCAGGGGTGGTGGAGGTGGGAAAGGTGAAGCAGGTAAGAGAAGGCAGAAGAGGCAGGTACACCTGGTATAACTTTATGGAAATGCATTGTAATTTCTGCTTGAAATTTTTGCTCTTGCATTTCTCTAAAAATGTTTTTATATGGTTCCAGTCCTCCTTCTACCATTTGCATTAGTTTTCATTGCTCAGGTCATAGAAGGGTCCACGTCATAAAATAAGTTAAAAGCAATTTCAAATAATCAGAAGGCTTCTGCCAGATTGTCTAATGTCAGTTTGTTTTCTGGCACTGATTCTTCTGTCTCGTCGTCTTCATTGCCCAGCATTACTAGTTTGGAAGCAGTTAACTTCATCAGGTTTAATTCCTCTGGTGTGGTGTCCATGAGTTCTTGAGTTTCTTCAAGATCCATATCTTGAAATCCTTTTACATCCCCCAAACTTCTACCATTTTTTTTATTCCCTAACCACATTCACAGTTTTTGACATGATTTTCTTGATTGGCTCTGTCGTAGATCTTGTAAAATGATGCACAACATCTGGACGGAGTTTTCTCCAGCAGGAATTTATTTTTGTGGGCTTGATGGTTTTCATGGCTTTTTCCATAACAATGATGACATCTTCAGTATTGTAATTCTCCCAGATTTTTATGGTGTACTCTATGGAGGTTCTCTTCCATAGTATTGAGGGTCCTTTCTAAGAATACTGTTGTGTAAAGAGCTTTAAAGATCCTTATGTCTGAGATCTAGGAGCTGAATTAGAGCTTTTGGGGGCAAGTAGACCACTTCAACCTTTTCAATGTTGAACTCATGGTGTTCTGCATGGCTAGGGGCATTTTCCAATATCCAAAGAGTTTTAAAAGGTAGTCCTTTATGGGCAAGATACTTCCTGACTTGGGGAACAAAGCATCCATGCAACTAATCCAGAAAAAGGTTCTCATTGCTCAGGTCTTCTTGCACAGCCAAAAGACTGGCAGCTGGGGTTTCTCTTTTTCCTTCAAGAGTTGGGGTTAGCAGATTCACAGATAAGAGCAATCCTGATCATTACCTTGACGGCATCTGCACAAAACAGTAGAGTTAGCCTATTCTTTCCTGCTTCAAATCCTGTGCTCACTTCTCCTCTTTACTGATAAAAGTCCTTTGCGCCTTTTCCCTCCAGAATAGGGCACTTTAATCTGCATTAAAAACCTGTTTAGGCAGGTATCCTTTCTTCTCAGGGATTTTCTTAACGACATCTGGAAACCCCTCTGCTGCTTTGTGGTCAGCAGAAATTGCTTCTCCTGTTATCTTGACATTTTTAAAGCCTCTTTCTGAAAGCATTATAAACCACACTTTGCCAGCATGAACATCTGTAGGTTTGCATCCTTCACCTTCCTTTTGCTTTACATTGTCATCTAATGATTTTGCTTTTTTATCAGTCATATTAGAATCTATAGGTACGTCTTTGTTACAGCAATCCTGAACCCATGTAAAAGCTGCATTTTCAATATGAGACAAAATGGTATTTCACAAAAAGTGCAAGATTTTTGCTACTGATGGTGTAGTTGCAGCTATGGCCTCACAGATTCCATTTCTTTATTTACGGTGGTCCTTACACCAGATTCATTTATCTTGAAATGGTGGCAACCTAAGCTGCAGACCTCAATCTACAATACACAGCAAAGCAATTCAACTTTTTCTTGTAATGTCATGACTTTACTTCTTGGGAGCACTCCTAGCATCACCGGTGGCACTTGGTATGGGCCCCATGCTGTTACTCAAGCATAACGGTTATTCTCTAAACATGATGAAAAATACAAGAGAACCATGAAAGATCACTTTTTAACCATGATCCGCAATACTCCGGAGAGAGTACTGGCTGACGCCGAAATGATTAACATCTCAAGGCATGTCAAGCGAATATTCGCACCACTTAAGCTTACCATAGCAGCAAGAGGGGGTGGCTGTGAGGTGCTTACAGTAGCACAGTAGGTACTGCAGTTAATTTTATGAGGTTATGATTTAGTACTGTAACTTTAGTTTGTTTACATTTCTCTCAACTGCCAATGGCACTATGTATGGCCTATAGATGTTCGTGTAAGTTCTGATAAATGTTAACTTTTTATAATATTTGTGTATATTTTATGGTAGTAAATGATAAAATAGACTAATATCTACATATCTTTTCATTCATGACATACTTTAAAAATTTTTTCTCAATGTTTCTAAGCTATGCAATTCATAGTTTTTTCAAATTGTTTCAAGTCTCCAAAGTATAATGCGATATAGTTACTGAAAAAATTCACATACAAATGGAACTGTGCCATGAAAACCATGTTGTTTAAGGGTCAACAGTACTGCTAGATTGAAGTGAAGGAGTGAAGAAAGATAAAGATATGTCCAGCAGTTTGGCTGATACTAAAGTTTAGTTTAGATATTAAAGACATTGTGGATTTTATTCAATGGGCAATAACACAACCCTGGAACTTTTTAAAAATACAAGAGTGACACAGTTAGACCTTCGTTGTAGAAAGATCATTTAGGTGACTGTGCGGAAATACATTAGAGGACCTGAAACTGAAAGCAGTGTCTGCGTTTTCTCACATGGCTAGATACTTTGTAGATACCAGAATGAGTGAATCACATTTGAAGAAACACATGTCTGCAGCATACAGAATTTTGCAAATGAAGACTATTAGAAAATCTTTAAGTATGCTTTTTCTAGAATAATGTATTATGTGAATTAAGCTCAAATATTAATTAAGATCATCTAAAGACAATAACATTTTTGGTCCAAAATGTAATGTGTTGTATTCCTATTCATAGCATTTTTCAATGGAGGTCAAAGTTGTATTCTTTGTTCTTGTTCTTTTGCTGTAACAGAGATACAGCAACACAGGGAACACATAAAATGAAATCCAAGGCAGGCACGCTGTTCACATTCCCAGTGTTTAGCTACAAAATTTCTTTGCAACAGTATGACAATTCTATATTTAGCTCTGACAATAAAAATAAAAAGTAAAAAT
This sequence comes from Plecturocebus donacophilus, assembly GCA_004027715.1. Taxonomy (NCBI): domain Eukaryota; kingdom Metazoa; phylum Chordata; class Mammalia; order Primates; family Pitheciidae; genus Plecturocebus; species Plecturocebus donacophilus. The sequence goes on from PVKP010001864.1 coordinate 23,571, forward strand.
TGCAAGACTATCAATCAAGATTTCTCTACCATATGAGTCAATAAAAGCTGCCTACCTTTGAACAGTTACTGATGCTATCTGAGATTTAGCTACCTCAACTCTAAAATTCTCTCTTGGAAATAATGGTGTTAAAGTTGTATTTAGTTCTTTAATTTTAAGAGAGTTTAGACAGTTGTGCCTATAGATATTATGTTCATGTATAGGATTTAGTTATCCGAGGACCAGAAAGAGAAAAGTATGAGTTTCCCAAGTTTGTCAATTATACATTTCTCTCAAAATGGAAGTTTCAATTTCAAGTAAAATGTTCTTGATAAAAAACACTGGCATCATCTTTTCTAACTATATGTCCAACATTTGGGTGCATGAATGGGTCTTAAGGCAGTTTTAAGATTTATCTTTGGCAGGAAGTGTGGTGAGGGAGTTTTCAGAGCCATGTGAAACTCCATGTGAAAATATAGCTCAACAAATCTTCACATAATTGGGTTTTTTTGGTATTAAAATATGATTCAGATCTTACCTAACAAATTCACATTTTCTTGCAAAAATCATTGGAATATTTAGATTCCTTATTAAAAGAGGAAAACTATATGTGGTTGGAAGGATGCTTGTGATTGAATGTTTGAATACCGCTTCACTGCTAATGACTAATGCTCAGCAGATACTCTGAACAAGGAAATGGCTATGCTCTGGCATAAAATATTTCAAAATTATTAATAGCTAAAATAACCTGGAGATACTCCATTTTTTACAGTGTAATTCTGACAGTTCTCTGTAAGTCCTTGATTCAACTGATGATTAAAAATAAAAATTAATAGCATTACTAGATTATATTGGAACAATTCTGAAAGTAGTTTGAGGTGATTTCATGTTATGACTAACCATTTTTGTAATACATCATATTTTATATATAAATAACAGCGAAAGAAGATTATCAACCTTTGATTAGTCTCCAAAATATTAACTTGATCTTTGTAATACAATTAAAGCAATAATTTTGAGCATTGTATTCAGGGGAAAATGTAATCAATAAAAATTCTGCACACAGATATATATACACAAATAATTTAACCATTCCTTAAATATTATATGCTGTGTGATTGCCACAGAAATTTTGTAAATAAGTGGCAGGTGATAAAAAATAAATTCACCTATAATACCACCATGCAGATATAACACTCTTCAACATATTTCTTTTGTGCTTTTTGGTTTATCAAAGGTATATACACACATTCACATTTTTAAAGCAAACATAGAGCCTATGTTGTGCATCTTTTTAGTAACCTGGTTTTGTTTATTAAAAAATATATTTCCCATTCATTACACAGTTTGGTACTACAACACATTAAATACCTTTGCAGATTCTCACTGCATGTATAGACTCACCATAATTAACTTAAGTGATAATCTGTTATGCATTCATTTTATTTCTGTTATTTTTTACCACATGCTTCCATGAACATATTTACAGTTAAGTCCTTGCACATGATCATAATTTCCTTAGAATAAAATCCTAAGGAAAAAGAAATGTCTGCATCCTAAAATAGAGTGACTATTTTACTAGTTTACATCCTCATCAGCAACCAAGGGACATACACACTTCACCCCTCATGCCCTTGAGAACAATGAATATTATCTTCAACAGACTGTCCCAGAGAACAATGAATATTATCTTCAACAGACTGTCCCAAACTATGTTTTGAGGAAACCTAGTGTATAATGGCTGTTATAATAATTGTTCTTGAATAAAAAAGTGAAATGGTCAATAAAATTTTGGAACTACATACTGAAATCTCTCTTTTGGTGATTCGCACTGCACATTAAAATGTTAAAGACTGTGAGAAGTACTGATATAAATATACCAGTTTAAGTTTTGTTAACTCAGGATTTCCTGAACCTCAGGGATCATGGAATCCTTTATTGGTGGAACACCTGCTAAGGTACTTTAAGACAACAGTGTTGCTTATGATGCAGTTTGTAAAACAGCAATTGTCCATTTTGAGGCCATATAACTGGCATTTATGGAACAGGCTGTAAATTGACTACACAATGTCCATTCTCCTTTTTTCTTATAAAGAGCTATTCAGCAGAACCACGCGCCCATCTAAAATCACTTTTTTGTAACCAGCAGCACAAACAAGATAGAACAGTTCCAACACACAAGGAATTCCCCTGTGCTGATTGATCCTCAGGTATCAGGTCCTCTTTCCACTCTTAACTCCTCATTTTTGGAATATCTATCTCTTGGATTGCTGTCACTATACCTTTCTCTAGTCATAATTCTTGGCGATTTCATATCGATCTAGACAGTGCTTAAAATCTCCTAAATCTTTCAGTGCCTTCATCGCACTGAGTCATATTCATTCCTTGACTTTGTTGTTAGCAAAGTTAGACTCACTTGGTTGTCTCAATTAGAAGTATACCACCCAACCGTGACTTCCTATAGTCCAGTCCTGCTTTCACTCTCTGGGAGCTCACAGTCTTTATTTCTAACCCCTTTCACTCTTCGTCTGCCCTCTCTTTTTCCCTGCCTGGCTTAAAGGACTCAATCTTGTCACTGGAATCACTCTAATGCTTGCATTATCAATTCCTTCACCCCTTACACGCTTCCTGGAATCTGCGAGGCCAGTTGTTAACGTTAAATTAAACTATCTATGCCTTCACCCATGCAGCCTACACAAGGCCGTGCTAATTGGATTTTTTTTTTTTAAATTCAAGTTCATAACCTCAAATGGGCACATGAGACTTCTCCACATTCTTAGATGACTATAGAAGGTCATAAAATCAAACTGCCTCTTTCTAAACCTCTAGCCACCTTCTCCCTAAATTCCATCCTCAGTTGAGAACATTGTGGCTTAACTTAATGAGAAATAGAATCAGTTAGAAGCAGTTCTCATCACATTTATCAATGTAAGAGCACATGGCGTAAGCCAGTTATCTCTCCCGCAGATGATTGCAGCAGTCTTCTAACTTGTTTCCTTGCTTCTGTTCCTGCTCAGGGATTAAACTCATTCTGGGAATACAGGTGCATCATCTAGAGGGACAGCACCCAGGTTGAAGCCAGGTGGATGAAACCTCATACTAATAAAGACAGAGGAAGTAACCATAGCAGCTTTAGACTGAGTGCTAGAGAGAAATGAATTGTTTTACAATAAAGTAAATTATATAGTCATTCATCGAACACACAGTTTAATATTTGCAATGTGCTTGACTGTGTCTGTGAACAAAGGAGACAAAAATATATGCCCTTGGGGAGCTTCTGTTCTAGTTGGCAGACAGATGACAATAAATAAATCGGTGCCATATTACACTGTAATAAGTGCCATTGAAAAAATGAAACAGGAAAAGGAAATTAGTAGCATTTGAACAAAGACTGAAAGAAAGCGATGGACTGAGCCACATAGACATCGGGTAAAGGAAGTAGCAGTGATGAGGATAATGTGGTTAGGGTCAAAGATGTGATAGGGGCCAGAGTTATGCAGGGCCTGAGTGAAATGAGAAGCATTCGGAGAGTTTTCCAAGAAGGAGTAAAACAATCTAAGTTACATTTTTACCAGAAATTACTATGGTTCTTACCTGGAGAATAGATAGGAGTAAGGTAACTATAGCCTGGCTTTTTAATTAATTAATTTATTTATGAGACAGGGTCTTGATCTATCCAGGCTGGAGTACAGTGCCAAGATCATAGCTCACCGCAGCCTTGACCTCCTTGAACTCAAGTGATCCTTCTGCCTCAGCCTCCTGAGTAGCTGGCACTATAAGTGTGTACCACCATGCCCAGCTAATGTTTTACAACCTTTTATAAGATGGCGTCTCACCTGTATTGCTGAGGCTGGTCTTGAACTCCTGGCCTCAAGCAGTCCTCCTCAGCCTCCTGAGTAGCTGTGATTACAGGTGAGAGCCACCAACCTAGAGATCATGGCTTTTGTAGGATCCCTCTTCTAGATCAAAGAGCCCTCTTCTGCTGCTACTTTAGAGGTGGCTGATAAACAGAAACCTTTACCATTCTCTATTTACATAAATAAATACTGATCTGAAAATGTAACTTTCTCTGAGGACTTGTTTTCATCTTTTGGTTGGTTGGTTGCTTTCCCTGGCATATATGTTAAAAAAGAGATTAATCGTAAACTTATCTCAGTCAATGGGAAAAGTGTTTCTGCTGCCAGATCCAGAAACCCAGGTGTAAAACTAAAACCAGGCTCACTGAGATTTGGGGACTGTTTGTTTCTGGAAAATAACACATGCATCCGTAACTCTCACTGCACATAGCACAGTCTGAGACATGCTTAACAATTGACCTGTATAGACTCCTTATACTAATTCAACAGGGAGAAATCAGGAGCGCCTAAGCAGAAGTAACCTTCTTCCTGGTTTATTTAGCTCGGAGTGAGGCTCGAACTCAGCCAGAGGTCCTGCTTCTGTAGTTCAGGGGCAACAGGGAAGAACATTGAGAAATGCTAGCTTGACTCTTCAGTGAAGGATAGGTAGACTGTGACTCCCAACAGGCTTATGTCTACACATGCCAGGGCTACTGCCCTGGAAGATACTCAGGGAAAGGTTCAGATTAGAAAGAGAACATTGTGTAAATCACAATTTATCATTCGGAAGTGAATTGACAGTTAATTCAAGTTAAGAGATTGTTGCAAGATTCATAGGTTTGGCAGTATTATTGCATCTCTTGGTATATGACACATGGCTACAATTATTAAAGTGTTTATTATTATAGAAAGTATGATGTAAATATCAAATTTTGGCTTAAATGCACTGAATAAATTTGCACTACAAGCAAAGCAATTTCAAACTTTCTTAATAATTCATAGAAACTGGAGGCATGTGAGCCTGGATCCCAAGAAGGATCTAAACTGGCAGGTATTAGGTTTTGATTCTGCTCCAATCACTTGTCACCCTTTGTTTTGACAGCCAACAAATCCATCAGCCTATCTGAATGTAAGTAGTAAATTTATAATTAAATTCTTTATTAGGTTTCTTTGTCTAGATTCCAACGAGGATTATAAGGGGATTGACTGTCTTCTTCTCCCACTAAAATGCAATTTCTGGAGGTTCTCTATCCCACCCCTGAGCAGAGTTCCTGGCTCATAAAAGGAATTTGGTAAATGTTCAGATTGCATATAATGATAAAATACTTTGCTGAAGCATTTGACATGAAACACAAATGAATCAGTTGCTGTTGTCATGGTGCACCAAATGAGAACAACCTTGTTTTAAATAATAAGTTGATTGCTTCAGCTTCAAAAAATACTTAGTCTTTAGACTCTTCATCAGTAGGTTCAATAAATATAATTATCTCTGAAAAACTTAGTAAGCAAACGAATTAAAACATTTGAAATATTTGAAATGATAGCTTAGGATGAGGAATTATTTCTTAAATTGTATAAGATAGAAGCATTTTTTTTCTAATAGTTTGACTGAATTTAGATCATTATGAGATAAATTTTAGATTTATTACATATTACATCTTCTTCCTTGGCAGAGAGTAGATTTAGAAGAGAAACTGGCCAAAGCCAACAGTTTACTGTTTTCCAAATGTCCACAGGATGTGTAGATCTTGGAAGAAACAGTTACTACCAGCAGTATTACATCTCTTATGTAAATATCTGTAAGAATTAGTGCATGTTATTTTAATTTTTTTGTTAATTGAACAAGCTTTCATGTTATTTTATCATAAATGAATACAAATGTTTTTGTTTGATTTGTGTTTTGAACAAACAATACAGAATGTTCTTTTTTGAGAGCTGTAGAATGAACTTACAGCTGTATTGAAGTACCACTTATTTCAACATAAATGGGACTAACAGATAAAATAAGTTCACTGTAAAGAGGTCCTGCTATAGTATATAAATACGTTATCAAGGAAATATATTCTCCTATGGGGTTTAAAAAGAAGCTTTTAAAAGGATAATATAAGAGAGTATTATCCTAAAGAAATTTAATAAGTCTCATTATATTTATACAGAACATTAAAAAAAAAGGGTAACAAGGTAGGTGCATATATTATGTACAGCAAATCCCAGATTAGCTTATGAAAACCGTATTCTCTATAAACCCTCCAGCTAGTCTTTGCCCCAGGTAGCAACATTTATTGGAGAAGAACATGATTTTCTTAAAACTTTTTCAATTAATTTCTTTGTGTTAAACCACACTGTGTAATTTAAATCCTGCATTTAATATATTGCCAACCATTTGATTCCTTGGAGGCTATATATAAAAGGAAGGATTTAAAGTTGTGAGATAACCCAAATCATTCCGTTTGGAACTAAAAAAATTCTTAGAAACTCAGAATCTGTTTTTCTGTCAGAACCATTTCTATGGAAAATCATAAAACGTATATACTAATAGCTTTTAAAATACTTGCTTTTGTTGAAATACTCTGTACTTTCTATAGTCCTATCAAAATACTGTACAGTAGTTAAAAGTTCACACTCTGGAGTCAACTGACTGCATTTCAATCCAAGCTGTTCCACCTGAGTAAATTTATCAAATTTTTCTTTGCTGCTACCTGCCTCTTAAGGTTAATGAGAAAAGAAAATTAAATGAATCCAGTAAAGTACTTAAACCTAATCCTGGCACATAATTAGAAATCAACAAGTATTTTGAGATACAAGTGCTACGTGATGCAGGACATACGAAGATATGTGTATTATGTACTTAGGATCTAGCAGGGGCTGACTAGGATCATTGTTCTTCCGCTAATTCATTCAGCAAATGGGGAGTGCCTACTTTCTACCAAGGATAAGACATGATGTAATAAGACCCGTAGTTGAGATGATACATGAGTGATGACAGTCTAATGAAATAAGGACTGAAACTGAGGTTGTGCAAGGTAGGATGGGAACATAGTGGAGACGTAATTTTGCTATCTTGGGAAAAACATAAGAAAGGAGACACAAGTGAGCTACAACTTACAAGGATTACTGGAAATTTTCTAGGGGGCCAAGCAGGAGCTACATGAAGAGGGAACAACAGGTGTAAAAACAAAACAAAAAACAGAAAACACAGAGTAGATGGAGAGAATGCATGGCTTTCAGCCATGGATCATGGAGTCTGTGGAGGTAAAGCAGGACAAAAGGGCGAGATCCTGAGAAAGGAGGCATTAAGGAAGGAGTTGGAAGATGAGCACTTCCCTAACCCATTAGGCACTGTGGGGTCCATGGGAAATTCCATGTAAGCAAGTGACATGATAAAATGTGTGTTGAGAACTATGTCTAGCTACAGTGTGAAGCCAGGATTGACAGGAGAGTGGAGGCAGGGGCCTAATTAGCAAGCCATTGTTTTACTCTGGGTGAAATTTTTAGAAAGCCTGTTGTAAGAGAAAAGAAAATATACTTGCTGATTTCTATTAAGTTCTGAACAGTGTTTTATGTCCCTTTCAAAGGCTGTCTCATTTCAAATCTGCATCAGGATCTTATGTATATGATGTCATCATGTCCAATCAGAGATAACACTGAGGCTCAGTGGGGAGCAAGCTCTGCACTAAGATCAGATGCCAGCATGGATTTGAGCCAGGTTGAGTTTATAGTGAGCCTGGATCCCAATCGTTTGTTCTTTTCACCGTATCGTCTGCCTCCTTAAGTAGCAATATTAGGAATGCAGAACCAAAAATGGGTTTAAAGGTATTAGGAGTTCAATTTTATAATAATCAGTGATGTTCAATGTATAATTAAATGTATATCAGATTTAGAAAAGAGATTTGTAACATCAAAGATAAAAACAAAGCAGTTATATAAAATTGAAAAGAAAATTGAGTTAGAGAGAATGTTGAACTATTAATATTTAAGGGTGAGGAGAAAGTCCAGTAAATGAGATGGGAAGAGAAAAACAGGACAGCCATGATGGAAATTGAGAAGCAATTGTTATAAAAAGAAGAATGTGGTCAAGCCACATTACATATAACAAGAGGTTTACTATGATAAAGAACAAGAAATACTCATCAAATATGAACAACTGAGACACGATGGGTTCTTCCCTGAGCAGCTCTGGGGAATGGCTGGAGAGGACATCAAACCCTGGTGGCTAAGGAGGAACGAAAAGGAAAGAGGTGGAGGAAAAAAGTATAGATTATTGTTTTATTTCAAGAACCCTGGCTGTAGAGAGAGAGAAAGCAATAACCTACTCTCCTGTGATTTCTTTTCTTTTAAAATAAGATTTCATTTTATTTCTTTTAAAATAAGGTTTAAGAGAAAATGTAAAAGAAGTACTAGAAAGACTAGTAGAGGACTTTCTCTTCTATGATGGAAGAAAGAGAAGGATATAAGGTCCCTTAGTTTGAGGGGAATGTGGTGAGAAATTGAGGTTTCTATCCCAAGGGCCCCTATTCTCTCTGGAACATTGAAGAAACCTAGATCACCCACTGAGACTGAGGGATTAGAGGAAAACTTGAGGGGGCTTGAGAATGGGATAGTTTTAAGATAGCTTCAGAGAAAGTGGTATAGTAATAATATTAGTAGTGGAAGTAGTAGTAGCAGCTAATACATAACACATTTCCTGTGCCGATTACTCTTCTTTTTTTTTTTTTTAAATATATATTTTTTTGTTGCACTTTAGGTTCTGGGGTACATGTGCAGAACATGCAAGATTGTTGCATAGGTGCATACATGGCAATATGGTTTGCTGCCTCCATCCCCCTATCACCTATATCTGGCATTTCTCCCCATGTTATCCCTCCCCAACCTCCCCACTGCTTGTTGTCCCTCCCCTATACCCCCCAACAGACCCCAGTGTGTGATGCTCCCCTCCCTGTGTCCCTGTGTTCTCATTGTTCAACACCCGCCTATGAGTGAGAACATGTGGTGTTTGATTTTCTGTTCTTGTTTCAGTTTGCTGAGAATGATGGTTTCCAGATTCATCCATGTCCCTACAAAGGACATGAACTTAGCATTTTTTATGGCTGCATAGTATTCCATGGTGTATATTCCATGGTATTCCATGCCAATTACTCTTCTAAGTATATATGTTTGTTCTGAAAGCAACTGTATGAGTAGGGTCCAGTGTACATCTCATTGAACAGAGCAAGAAACTGAGACATGGACCTTAATTGATCTTCCTGCCAAGATCACACAGCTCATAATGAAGGAGCTTATTATGGGAACCCACTGCAGAGTCCAGATCCTGAATTCCAGTAGGAGAGCTATTGTTGGAAAATAAAATGTTAGTATACAAGTAGCTGTAATACAAGTTAGAACAGAGTAACTAACAGCATTTTTTTAAAAAATGGTCTTTTGTTAAAAGAGTTCTCGAGTCATTAATAATGTAGGTAGAGGAATAAAAGTGCTACAGGAATGCAATAAATAGTAACCACTTACGTAGACATCTGCATGGGACTGTCCATTACATCTAATTCAGATGAAATCCTTAGTAAAGTGATTATTCTTTTGGACTTCAGAATAAAAAATAAATGTAGTATATTTGGAAGAATTCACAAAAAAAGTTGTAAGTTGATTTAAAATTTAAGTGTATCAAAATCTTAGCTATGACTATGGGCTGTGTATGTCTACTAAAAATATAACAGAAGAAAATAAATTTAAATGTTTGCTGAGGGACTTGAGTTTAATACAAAAGAAAATACTTTATCAGTTGTTTGGAATATAATATACATTTTTTTAAAAAAAAGTTCTAAATCTTTCTAGAAAGGTCTAGAATTCTAGATGGAAACGTCTAGAAAATTCTGAGTATCTTTAGGGAGGCAGTAGTCATGGTAGTTAAGAATCACTCTTCCATTTGCTGGCACTTTGATTGTTTCCTTTAGATGTTTTATCTCCATCTCCTCATCGGGAAATGGGGATAAGAGAGTATTTGATATTCTAGGATTAAATCAGATAAACCATTTAATGTGCTCACCATAATAGTTGTCTGGCAGTTTTCCTCTCCCTTCTTTATTATTGTCGTATTCTGAATATTTATTTTCAATAAATCTTTATTCTTATAATGCATATTTAATTAGTCTCTAAAGAAAATAAGTCTGTCTACATTTAAGACAAGAACTTTGCTCTCATCAATATGTTCTCTGGCATTGCTGATGACTGATTAATCAATTAGTCCCTAAGTAGATTTGAATTTAAATGTGGAGAAATATATTCACTGAAACCAAATGGACCATTTTTCAAATGCTAGAACTGACTCTAATTATTTGCACTTATTTTGATTCCTGCATTATATTTTGGAATTTGCATTATCATCTTATTACAATACGACCACTGTTATGGTGGAAAAATGTATTTTGTATGATTCATAAGGAACAGTTGGAGAAAATTGCCTTTCATTAGCAAATCTCTGTTGATAGTTTGCCAGAGTTAGCAAAGTAAAGTTGAAGCATCAAAAGGATGTATAAAGATCATGCAAGCTGTATACAGTGGAGTCTGGTTTGTAGTGACTGTCAGGGAAAAAAACTCATTGTAATTTAAGAATCGTGATGAGAATAGGGAGCAGGAAATACACCATTCCTCAATCCTGGCATCTGTATTTATGAATAGATGCAAATTATTTGACGTATTATACATATTTTTAAAAACAGATTTCTCCATTAGTCAATAATCCAGTATTTAATAAGTCCCTGCTATGCACTTAGCACCTGCCAAACACAGCATTTTACAAAAGAGCTATAGGCCATATGAGTGCAAAGTAAAGGGAACAAATGTACAAAATTTAAGATCATGAAAGCTTCCAAGGTATTGTCTCATAGACATTAGAAAATTCCCAAATCCGTTAATATCAAAATAACAAGATAGCCATCTTTCTTTAAAATGTAGGAAAGTAAAACTGGAAACTTTCTGGTATTCCCTTTGGAAACTTTGTGTTACTTGTATTTAGTGACCAGAAGAAGCTACTGGTAAAAATATGTTAAATTTAATTAACATATTTCAGGTGGTAGAGAAGGCCCAATCTCAATCTCCAGATAAATGATTGTTCTTGTACCTCTTTATAACACTAATTACATTGATGTAATATTAAAAAGGATACCATATTATTGATCTTCAGGGTAAGTCTCATCGGTTGATGCTGTAGGGAAGTCAAGATTCACAAGATTTGCTCCTTTTTTAATAAAATACTAAATATATGGTATTTATTTAACGAATGAGTTAAAGTGTGGGCCTGATAGACTTACTTTTCAGAGAGTGGCTGCAGAAATCCCATGCCTAGCCCTAAAGCCTCAATCAGTGGCCACTCAGTTCCGATTCTCCACCTTTGGTCCATGGCTGCACCAAGTATCCAAGTATTTATAAGAATCAATGCAACAAGAAGAGCTAACGATCCTAAATATATACGCACCCGTTACAGGAGCACCCAGATACATAAGGCAAGTTCTTAATGACTTACAAAGAGACTTAGACTCCCACACAATAATAGTGGGAGACTTTAACATTACACTGTCAATGTTAGACAGATCAACGAGATAGAAAATTAACAAGGATATCCAGGACTTGAACTCAGACCTGGAACAACTAGACTTAACAAATATTTACAGAATTCTCCTCCCACAAATCCACAAAACATACATTTTTCTCAGTATCACATTATACCTATTTTAAAAGTGACCACATGATTGGAAGTAAATCACTCCTCAGCAATTGCATAGCATCTCACAGGTTTAAATAAAATATTGGTTGGCTGCTTGTTTGTTATTTTCATCCCTTATTCCTTCCTGTCTCCATTGTTAAGCACAATTATTGGCATAAAAGAGGTTTTTAATATCCATTTTTAGACTGCATTCTAGCCTGGGCAATAAAACAAGAATCCCGTTCTTTCTCCCTCTCTCTCTTCCTCTTTCTCATTCTTTTTTTTTTTCTTTCTTTCGCTCTTTCTTCTTTTCTCTCTTTTTCTTTCTTTCAAAAAATAATATATACATATATATATATGAATAAAAGCAGTGATTTCCCTTCCTGCCTTTAAAACCAAATTAAGAAAATGTATTAAAATTCCCCAGTTTAAGTTTTTTTCTATACAATTTTCTTAAACCCTTGGCACTTACTCCTACTTGCCTGCAAGTGAGAGCTGGCAGATGATAAAATGAATGAACAAGCAGCTAATGAATATTAACATAAAACTCAGAAACTGCCAAACAGCTTGTTTCTGTGTAGACATGTGTGCTAGTGGTTGTGATTCTATACTGGATACATATAATAGAATCATACATTCTGCTCCTAGTTTTTACAGAATTGAATGTATCAATATTCCATGGTGTTCTGCAAAGTGGATGGTATTTTGCAAAAGAAAAAAAAGTGATGATTTGTAGGTTGAGCGTCACCTGAAGAAGTTGAGGGACAGGGTCTCTAGGCGGGGAACCATGAGGAGAGGAGCGGAGTTCCAGGAGGCAGAAGCCCACGGCTAATCGAGCCACTGGAGGTGGACATGGAAATGGTGTGCATGGAGAAATGGGGTGCTTTTCACCCGGGAGTAATGAGACAGAGGAAAATAATGATCAAGGTAAAGTATCACCATTCTCCTTCAGTTATTGAATACAGTCTTTCTCACCTACTTGTTTAAAGAGGCAACATAAAGCCTATAGGATACGAATTTCAAACAATGTACAGGTGATCTATTTGTATATTCTGATATACAAACAATGTATAGGTGATCTATTTGTATATTTTAATTTGTATATCTTAAATTAAAAAAGATATTCCCTGTCATTTCATTTTTCAGAATTTTAATTGACATCTATCCAGATAATGAAATAAACTGGATATCGTTTATGTTTTTTGTTTTTGTTCAATTCCTCTATGTCTAGAGAAATTATGTTGCTATTTAGAAGTCTAGGGTAAAAAGTTGTCACTGTGGCTCTTTGCATATTACTTTTTGTCCCCTAGGGTAACCTTAAGGCCAGATGTGACATACTGGGTTGGTGCAGTCACTTTGATGGGGGGTATTACATGCAATACATTCTGAAGAAGAGAAAGAAAAATTTCCTTTGCATTGATTTTTCTTCAGCTTTTTTCTTCCTGTCATGTTGCTACATTTCTGCTAAATTATATGTCACTTATTTTGAAACATTTTTTATTGGGAAACTTTTCTGAACCAAATGCTTTCTGTTTCATTATTATATGTCTCTCCTAATCAGTCTTCTTTTTCCTTCTCTATGCCCTCACCCCATTCATTCTGTGTACTTAAATTTTTCTATGTGTAAGTTTTCTGCATCGAACGGCAATTCATAAACCTTTTGTAGTCAGATACCATGTTCTATGATGTGTTCTTGTTTCCCAGTGTAAGACACACAGAAGACAGGAAATATGTATTGAACAAATGTATGAATCAATGAACGAATGTTTCAGAATGGTATTATAAACAGGGAACATCAGATTACTTTCTTAATGAAACTTCTTCCTGGAACCCTATTATGTATGCATCAAAGGCATATTCAGGATTTTTAAATAAAAGCACTTTCATTGCTGGGTAAATTAAGATGTACAGTTGATAAATAAGACAAGAAATATTTGTCAAATGGAGGTTGTAAGGTTCTTGGTTGAAATGGCTTCTGATGGTCTTATCTAGATTATTGCAATAGTCTTCTAGTTACTCCTTCATTTCCAGATGTGATCCCCTAATCCATTCTACACTTGCTAGACTGAACTTATTATGATGCTATTTTATTGCCATTCTTCTGTTCAGAAATCTTCTATTATATTGATTTTCTTATCATACTTTAATTAGTTATCTTATGCCTGTCTTCCAAATACATTGTACAGTTGTTGAAAGAAGAGTATATAATCACTTCTCTATCTCTACTTACCTGTATACACATGTAAATAAATCAAACTTGACCCAAGTAGAGTCTAGTCTCCTCTTATTTGTGACAAGTGACAAGAACATTATTAATCTAAAACTGTATATATGGCCTATATATAATATATATAACTATATATATTAATCTAAAACTATATAAAATACAAATATTTTATATAGGTTTAGATTATATATCATATGTAACATATATATAATCTAAAACAAACTATAATCTATTAATTAATCTAAACCAAACTACATAAAATATAAATATTTTATATAGTTTAGATTAATATATATAGCTATAGCTATATACGTATCATTTGTTGATATTTATATTTATATTTATATTTTAGGCAGGATCGCATTGTGTCACCTAGGCTGGAGTTCAGTGGTGCAGTCTCAGCTCACTGCAGCCTTGACCTCCTGGGCTTAAGTGATGCTCCTGCCTCAGCCTCTTGAGTATCTGGGACTGCAGGCATGCACCATCACATCTGGCTAAGTTTTGTATTTTTTATAGAGACAGGGTCTCAACATGTTGCCCAGGCTCTTGCAGAACTCAAGTGATCTGCCTGCCTTAGCCTCCCAAAGTGTTGAGATTACAGGTGTGAGCCGTCGCACCCTGCCATAAAAAATATTCTTAATTTTTTATTACTTTATATTTGCATTTAAAAAGATGCAACTTGTTACTTTGGTTATAATAAACACATTTTATATGTCCATATAGTTTAATTAGGAATTACCAATATATTTTAAAAATTGGTTATAGTGCAATAGACCACTTTGTGTTTTTCTACCATTTATAACTATGCATTTCTGGAACAATCCCAAGGAGCGAATTTATTTAACTGCATGCTCACACTCCCAATTTCCTTCTGACATGTTCATTTCCTCTTCTTTCTCGACTTATTTATTTTCTTGGTAGTGAATGAAGTGTCCATCTTACTCGAAAGTATTCTCTTTCAACCATGTTCTGAATGTAATACTAATGCTCCAATACCAGCCCATGCCTACCAAGGGCCTGAATGCAATCATTACTTTCAACCAGCCACACCAACCATTCCTCTATGTTCACTTTTTCTTGGAGTGGATTCTCCTGCTTCACATGACAAACTGCTGTTTGTTTTTTGAGATTCAGCTTTGTTGTCATATCTACAGTTAAGCTTCTGCTGACTCTCCTACATGTGTTAATGTCACGTACATGCCATAATTTGTCAGATCACTTTTTAAAATGTCTGTCACTAAATTTGAATTCCTTAAAGACAGAATTCTGCCTTTACCATATCAGCCTCTACAGATGTTTGCACAGAACTCAGCAGATCCTGTGCACTCAGTGAATGCTTATGAATGTTTAGGTGTTTGCATATGAAACTTCGTATTTAAAAATGTATTTAGGAAGGTGGTGGGGGAGTGGCTATTGAGTGAGAAGTTTCGGCGTCTAAGTTTTAGTTCTGCCACTAATTCATTGAACACTTTGGATAAATATTTTCTCTCTGAGCTTCAATTTTGTCATTTGAGAAATTGAGGTAATGGAGGAATGGAAAGAACTAGACCTTCATGTAAGCCCTTTGAGACCTAATGTGGTGTTTTTCCTCTTCATCAGTGCTGAGTGCAGAGGCAGCATAAGCTTAGCCATGTGGATGAGAAATGTTACTGGAAAATAAACAAAATTAAATATGCAACAAGTCAGAGAAGCTGAAAAGTTCCTCCTGAGGAACTTTTCTTTGATGAGGGGAGTTACATCAAATAAATGAGGTAACTTAGGAAGATTTTATAGACCCATGGAGAGCATCTGGGTCTGTGGAGACATGTTAGATTACTTACTCTTGAGCCTTGGATTCTACAGAGGTACTTGGCAGAGCATAAAGGCAGTGATGGGCTTTGCATTGAGCAGGTATGGGTTCGAGTCCAGATTCTCGCTCTAGGTGACCTTGAACCTTAATCTTCCTGTGCTTTAGTTTGGTCAGCTGTAAAATGGGGCTAAGAACTTGCCAGCAGGGTTTTTTTTTTTTTTAATGACAAATTATACATACTCCATGCAGTGCTTGATGAGTAGCAGGCACTGAATGAGTCAGAGATAATACTATTAAGAAACTAAAGTTAATGCTTCTGAGATAATAATTCTGTCTTAATGTGTCAACTATCGCTAACAGTGCAGAACAAAAAGGGAGAAAGATGTGATTAACCCTGTTAACCACCTGAAAACTAAAAGAATCCTATTTCCAACCCTCTGATAAAATCCCTATTTGCAAGTTTTGGGTGTCAAAGATTATTCTGTCATTGCTCCCGTTCCAGTTATGAACCCAGTTCAGAAATAATGATTATTCAGTGAATATGCCTAATGGTGCTACACATGTATGAGCAGAATTAAGGGGAGCATAGATTTACATTAAATAAGCAAATAAAAATATATCAGTCTGCCCAGCTGTAGACAGGCAATATGAGTTTAACCCAGATCCCCATCCTATTAAAATACACATGCAGTTGCTGAAGATTCTCTCTAATAGATATTTACTGTATGTCTCAGTGTGAAACATCCTGATCTGCAGAAATTATGAGATACATTTTTCAGAATAATATTTCTAATAATTTTGGGTTGCTAAAATTAGTCACTATAAAAAGAACTTAGATATTAAGATATTTTCTGTGTAATTGAAAAAGATGATCATGGTTGGCCCTATTTTATAATGTTCTAGCCATAAGTTATAATATTTATACATATTCTAAAACCATCATCTATCAGTCTGTATCGTTTTTGTTTTTTTTTTCACCCCTCAGTGTGGTACCCATTTCAAATGCATGCTGTATAGAAAATGTATGGAAATCAAACAGAAGCAGCTCATTTCTTCTATAAAAGTTTTACTTATGGCCGGCTGTGGTGGCTCACGCCTGTAATCCAACACTTTTGGAGGCCAAGGCAGGCAGATCACTTGAGGTCAGGAGTTGGAGACCAGAATGGCCAACCTGGTGAAACACCATCTCTACTAAAAATATAAAAATTAGCTGGGCATGGTGCCACATACCTGTAGTCCCAGCTACTCTACTTGGGAGCCTGAGGCAGAAGAATCCCTCGAACCTGGGAGGCAGAGGTTACAGTGAGCCGAGATTGTGCCACTGTACTCCAGCCTGGGAAACAGAGCAAGACTCCATCTCAAAAAAAAAAAAAAAAATCTACTTTCTTATTTTTCATTATTCAAAAACTGAATGTTTTCCTACAGAGATACTTTTTAAGACACTTGTAAATAGGTAATCTTTTTCTCTTTGTTTGTAACTGCTTTTAGGCTTAAAATCATGAAAGTATTTTGAGAAAATTAGCACTTTATGAATATGTTCCATAAACTGTTCCCCTGAAGTCGTTTTCTGTCAGGCAGGTATCTATAAAATAATTTTTAAAATGATAATTAAAAACTTTGATTTTATTTCACGTTACTCTTCTTAGTAAAACTAGATCTAATGAATAAAACAATTCAAACCACATTCTTGTCTGAGATTTTGAATCAATGCTAAGCGTTCTCTCTTTGGAGTGCAAGGGGTGATTGTGATTGTTTCTAGTATTTGAATACCAAGCTTCTATGACTGCTCTCAGCCAGGATTTTAACTTCACCCTGTTGACTTTTTAATAGTTCCTTCATTGATATCCCCATGCTAGTCTTTCCTTGCACCATTACCCCCTCTATTGCTGCTTCAGTTATTGTTCTAAAGTACTTCTGACCATGTTACTTCCTGGCCAAAAACTCCATGATCCACTCTTAAAAAATGCAAACTCCTATCCTGGTATGTTGTCCTTCTTCCCAAGGACTCCATACTCATTTGACAGCTCATCTCTTGCCTGTTTCATGAACCTCAAACTCTATTCAAACTAAACCACTCTCCATTCAACACATTTGCCATTTTCGTTGACAGTTTTGTAATTTTTCATCAGTTCTTCTCCCTCCCTGGAATCTTCCTACATCAGCCTTTTCTCCACGTGGATAGATTCTACCGACCCTTCACAAGTGAACTCAAGTGTCACTTCTGTGCAGCCCTCCTTACTCTAGTAGACTCTAGAAGACGGGGTTTATAACTCCTTCCAGATCCTCACATTTATTCTCACTTTGTCATAGTTCTTACCATAACGAATTGTGATGCCATCACATTCTACTGTGGTTTATTTGTCTTCCTGTCTGTCCACACTAGGAGTTCTTCAGAAGGAAAGTGGTTCTTAGACAAATTAATAACTCCAGTGCTTATGCGAGTGTTTAGCATTACAAAGCCTCCATGTTGGATAACTGAGTGGATGGAAACTTGGAGTGGCTGACTCATTGACAGATATACCTATTTGAGGAATACGAAATCTGTCCTATGTACTTTTGGTAAAAATTGACTTAATAATTGCTGATTAAAATAGTTGATTTAACACTCATAGTGAGTATATGTATTGGCTCTTATTACACAATTATGAATAAACTAGCAAGCACAAGTTATGCATAATGATGAAGGTCTAAAGTGAGACAGAAATGGCAGGAATGGAAGGGAGAGTGTCTCTGATGTTCTCAGTGCTGATGTAAGCTTCAGTAGGATGCACGACTTCTCATAATCCCTTTTACATTTCCATTCCAATGAGCTCTCTGTTGCTGAGGCAGTGTAGTTCATTTCTTATTATCTTATTTGCACTTCAGCTTCCACTTAATGGAATTATAATTGGTTTTGTGGCCACATAACGAATGAGTATCTCTGTCTACCATTCTATGAAGTATGTAGGTGCAGTGGTAGCATATGGTATGCAGTCTTAGCCTTCTCATGTTGCTTTAAGAAGATACCATACACTGGGTGGCTTCAACAACAGAAATTTATTTTCTCACAGTTTTAGCAACTCGAAGTTCAAGATCAAGGTGCTAGGAATGTTTGTGTCTGGTGAGGGCTCTCTGTCTTTGAGGAGTGCAAATGCTTCTCAGTGTGTGCTCACATGACTTCTTTGTGCACCTGCAGAATGGAACAGAAAGAGAGAAAATGCTGTTGTGTCTCTTACACAATTCCTGTCTGATCCAGGCCCCACACTTATTAACTCACAGAACCTTAATTACTTCTTTACTCCAAATACACCCACATTGGCGGGGTTAGGGCTTCAACATATGACTTTTAGGAGGTCACATACACTCAGTTCATAACAAGCATTATTGTAAAATGTATTTGTTAGAAGTCTTAGTGTCATAAAAACTTCAATTATGATGTGGAATCTAAGACTAAGACGTACATGTTTCCCAGCTAGCAGAATTTTCAAGGAAGTTGTGAGTATGCAGCTTACCAAGTTTCCTGCACACAACCCTCTTTCTTTATTAAGGTGACTGTGTAATTTTTTTTTTTTTTGCTAAAATTGGAAGCAGCTCCTCCTTGCACAATTCATCTTTGTCAGAGTTCCGCATCTGTTCAGATGCTTTGAAGCCACTTTGATTAATTCTGGGGCTTGATGTTCAGAGTTTGACTTTGATAAAACATAGAATCATTTTGTATAAAGCATATGGATACTGCTTTTATTTAATATGGCAACAAGACTTAAAATTACCTTTTCCTCTGCCATTCCAACTATTTATTCGAAATGGCCATATTTGTGATTACCTTATCCTGTTGTCATTTTCGATAATATCTTACGATTACATAAAATATAAATCTTTTTTCTGGATTTCATACATAAAAACTCTTCTCATTAATCATGAGTTGCAGAATTTTCAGTTCCTGTTGCCTAAAGCCATAGAGTTAGATGGTTTATAAAGGTCCTTGCCGAGTGCTTCTTTAAAGGTGTAGAAAGAGCAGCCGCAGTGGCCTCATGTCTCTGTGAGATACGTGAGAACTCCGATTAGTGGCTCAGCATTGTCAAAAGCACCCAGCCTGCCTTGTGGAAAAAAAAAAAAAATAAATGTGCTGGTTTACTCAGATTATATTAAACATAAGAGGATATATTTTATAAAAAGCAACCTGGATAATATCTCATATTTACTTTGAGTAAGAGGGATATAGGTCTATTTTTCCTAAGTGTTAGAATTGTGGCTTGTTTAACAGATTCTGAACTTGTCAAGGTATGATAATCTGTAAATACACAAAACCCAGTCTCTGTCAACTGATTTTTACAAAAAATTTTAAAGCATTTGATGTGGGCCAGGGCCTTTGAACTCTGCTTAAGGAATTGGAGAACTGTGACTGAGGTTTAATACAACGCCAGAGACTGGCTGTATGCTTCAATTACAAGACTGACTTGCAATATTAAATATATCTGTCTTTTCACTTTTGCCAGATGTGTACCTTTATTCTGTTTTAAGTGAAACTCCCACTCCTATGTTTTAAACAGAAATGACAGAGGAGAATATGAACTATCTGACAAAAAGAAAATCATTTTAAATGTTGAACATAGCTCATTATTACTGTTAATTGGCTACATATATTCTTAGTTTTAGAAATGTTTTTCTTCCTAGATTTTATATTGCAGCTTTCAATTTGATAAAGCCCCAGGCACAAAAAGATCGGGAGCACTTTACACAATAAGTGAAGAGAAAATGGAATTTTCATTTTTTTTCTTTTTAATAGCAAAAAGATTGGTTGAATTTGTAGAAATTTTACAGAGTAGGTTTTCAAAAAGTTAGCCGGGCTTTAAAAGTACTGTAAATATATAGTCTTATATATTTAAAAAGATGAGATTTTTGCAGAATTGGATGAAAAATCCTATTTAATGCTTTGAAATGATCTGACCTATTGTTGGCATATAAATCTTTAAGGTACATGACAATTATTATTTTCACATATTTAGGTACAAATTAAATTTTAAATAGCCATCAATTTCACATAGACATATTTTTATTAGATATAGAACACATGCAAAATAATTATTGTAGTGAAACTTCAATATCACATGTCATTTGACTGCTATGCACATATTTTTTAAGCCTCTTCGTGTTCTGCTATGTAAGTTAGGAAGAGGATATATTTGCCAGATCTGGTACCATGAACTGAAGTTCAAAACATAAGAACACTATTTTTTTTAGAATTATTATTTTTTTCTCCAACTCTGCCCACATGTAAAAAAAAAAAAATCTTAATATTCTAAATTCATTCTCAGTGTTTCTTTTTACTTTTATGAACTGATGTGTAAGAGTAGAAGTAAATTTGAAATAGAAATATTAAGCATGCCTCCTCTCGTGTGAGGATATGTGAGTGACAGACATCATGGGATGATGGCGTATGCTGGGAGCAACCTGCAAGGTAATGGGCTTGGGGACCATCTGTTGCTGGAGGAAAAGTTTATGCACAGAGTTGATACATTCCAGTCTCTAGGATCTGAGATTGGATTATTTGCCTAGACATGCTCATAAAAAAGGCAGCTTTTTATTCACCTTGGCCATGTAATCATAGTGTTAATAAGTTATGTCTTTGTTAGGTCTCTGTATGCTTCTGGGACATGTCTCGGATAGTAGATTATTAATATGTGTCTCTAGACTTCTGCCTTCTCATTGTTTTAGTCCAACGATCTACAGTTTCTTTCTGTTCTTCCTATCTGTGCTTAAGTAAAAGTCTTAGAATGGTTTCTGGTTACCTCCTTAGTTCAAAGGCAAAGACCTCAGCCTAAAATTACATTCTTATTCATCAAGACCCTTTTGAGAGGACATAGAAACAATATAAATGGCATTTTGCAAACCTGTGAAAAAAACCAAGGGTTTTTATTTTTACAGTCTAACCTTCCCATTTATCCTACTCAATCCTATACAAAATTTATTCCAGCTCTAATATATACCAAAATATAAATCCTGACTTAGTTACCTGAGCGAAAATTTCTCTCATGTTAGAGCATGTTCAGTTATGATGATCAATACTAATTACACACACACACACACACACACACACACACACACACACTGATGTTATATATATAGAAATCCCTTTCTATCTATTCATGTCCTCACTTTATGAGGGACTAGTAGTTTTGGAAATGTTATAAAAATAAACTTGACGTCTAAAAAAGACCGAGTCCTTCAAAAACTGTAAGACTGCTTTTATTCTCACACCTGAACCAGAATTGAGTATAAGACTCAGACACTCACAGATCAAAACCCAAAATATGAAGATCATGTTCATCCTCCTATCCTGTATTATGAGGCAATCTCCTTCACTATTCTAAACATTTTAGGTAAAATCTGTTTGTATACTGGGGAGTAGTGGTTCTAAAAAGTGCTAACTAGAAGGGCTTGGGAATGAATCTCAAAGGATTCATAATGTGGGATAATAACACTCTAATAATAAAATGTGTTTGTGCATTCTATTTTCTAGAATGTTCTAAGGTGCTAGATATAAATATGTATGTTTTCCAAATATTAATTTCATTTGTTCTCAATACTTCTGTTGTACTCTTACTTGCTACAACCTTACTTATGCCTACCACAACGACTGGGAAATTTTTTCTGTTAAAAGGCAGATGGCAAATATTTTTGGCTTTGTAGGCCATATAGTCTGTGACATCTACTCAACTATGCCATTATAGCCAGAAAGAAAGCACAGACAATATGTGAACAAATAAGCATGGCTATTTTCAAATTATCCTTTATTAGTAGGCACTGAAATTCATATCATACAGTTTCTATGTACCATGAAATATTCTTTTGATTTTTTTCCAACCATATAAAAATATAAACACCATTCTTAACTTGTAGGCATTTCTAGAAGGCCAAATATGGCCACAGGCCATGGTTTGACAACCCCTGTATCTAACAAAACTTTATATTTGAAACACTGAAGTTTTTCTTTATAAATATGTGGAAATAGAAGTAAATATACTTTGCTGTCTTATTTTGCTATAAGATGTCAAAGTTGTTTTTAAACACTTTTCCAAGTTAAGTTGCTTCTAAAACTTATTTTAAATTTTAATATATTACTCCAAAATAAAACAAAATACATTTAAAATAATTTTTCTTATGTTTAAAAATCCTAAGTACATGAGCAAAAGTTATTGATGTCTTCAATAATTTTTAAGACTGTTAAGAGGCTGGGTCTGAGTGAGAAAAATGTAGAGAAATACTGCTATAGACGATATTGCAGGCCATCCCCTCATTCCATTTATAGATGGTGGCACTCATGTCCCCAGCTGCTCTGTTGTCAGGGTTGTCTTAGATGAGATCTTCCAAGAATTGCTGCTAGACAAAATGAGCATATTAATTTCTTGGCATTCCCTTAGCATATGCCACCAACTAGGTAGCTTAAAACACCAGAAACTGTCTCACATTCTGGAGTGTGTGAGAAGTCTCACATTCTGGAGGCTGGAAGTCCAAAATCAAAGCGTTAGCAGGGCCAGGCTCTTCGAAAGCTCTAGGGTAGGATGCTTCCTTGCCTCTTCCTAGCTTGTGGTGGTTGCCAGCAGTCCTTGGCATTCTTTGACTTGCAGGTGCATCACTCCAATCTCTGCCTCTGTCTTCACTTGACATTCTTTGTGTAGGTGTACAAATTTCCCCATGTTTTAAGGATGCCAGTCAATGGATTAGGACCCACTCTCATCTAGTGTGATGTCATCTTAACTTGATTACAACTATAAGACCCCATTTTCAAATGAGATTAAATTCACAAATATAGGTGGGAAATCAACATGTCTTTGGGTGTGGGGAACACTCCCATGTGAGGCCCCCCGTAAACTGGGCTTCACAATACAGAGGGCTTGAGCCCAAACAGCGTCTGCAGTTGAGGGAAGTCGAGCTATGGGAAAGCAGGAACAGAAAGAGACTTAGGTTAAAGATAAACCTTGAGGGCGATTACTAGATGGTCATGCAGTCACGAGATGCATTGTGTACGATAATCGAGTTTTCTACAAAGACATGGTTACAACTTTGCTGACTTTTCCAGAAGATAAATGACTTACCCTCTGATAAGATAGTGTGACCACCTGCTCTGGTGGATTGTGTAAGCTGACTTTCCATTGTCCTTATTCTGCGATATTGTAACTTGTTTTTCTACTTTAAGACTTTATGTTCCCCTTTTGTATCACGTAGGCACATACTTAATAAAGGTTTATAAACTGACCCTAATCACGAATAAACTTGTTGGTGAGGCCTCGGCTTCTCCACCCTCCAGACCCCTCTTTCTGTCATTCTTTGTCTTCCACGCACCCCGCTATCCAGGTTGGAATCCTCTTGCAGGTCGAGAGCTCCTGGTAGACATGCTCCCTTTATTTGGGGAGACTTAATTCACCCCTAATAGCCACATCCCACAGGACCACACCCCTCTTCGGGGGCAAACTATATCCAAAAACTGGCATATTCAGGAGTCTCAAACCTCCTGCCTTGCCTCAGGTTGGGACATCTCCAAAGGACCATCTTAGGGCTGGAGATCCCTGTAGGATCAGCTGAAGCGCTCTTACTACACCATTGAGGCTCATTTCTCCCTCTGCCCAATTCTGCTTCCTTATCCCTCACAAGTGGTGGTTTCAAGAACACTCTGCATTTAAATCTCAGAATCTCTGAGTCTATTTCCTGGGAAACCCAATCTATAACAAATGGAAGCAAATCTATCTGTTACTAAAATTTTCTTCCTTCTTATATTGAGCTTTTAACCATAAAGACCATAAAGATTTTTACAGTATATCTTTATTACACAATTAGGGCTATTAAGACAACTTAAAATAGAGTTAAGAAACAGACATATATGTGAAAACATTTAGGTTTTGTTATCCTCACTTTGGCCTCATCATCTCATATCACAGTTGGTAGTTTAATCTAGTTTTGTTATTTTGAAATGTTTAATTTTGAGGGTTACTTTTATTGGAGATCAAAAAATGACAAAAAATCATAGATGTTATCTATTCAGACCTACCATCCTACTATTCAATGCAAGGAAGAAGTTTTCAATAACATTTTGGAGAAGGAGAAGATAGAATTGTCAAAAAAATTTCATAGCAAATATGACTCTTGTGAAGTGCATTGAAGCTATGTAATGAGGGATTTCTTAAAAAAAAAAGAAAGTGTATGAGCAACAGATGGGGGTAGGAAGTAACTTTATCATTAGAACTATAAGTAATTTTTTGAAACAACAGAAGGGGTTTGATATTTGGTAAGAAATGAGACTTACATTAGACCACATTCAGGGATTTTCAATTTAACTTCTAGATAATGTGGAACTACTGAAGAGTTTTAAAAAGAAGACTGACATGATCAGATTTTCTTTTAGAAGTACCATGTTGAGAGCTGTGTGTAGAGGATACCATCAGATAAAGGGAAATCAGAAAGGAACCTAGATAATGAATGGAACCTAGAATAAGATGTGGATGTGTGAGTGGGAGGATATTCATATAATAGGTGTTCAGGTACAGAAATATCAGAAACTGGTGATGAATATGTTGGAAGTATGCCAAGGATAGCAATGTCTTGGTGATTATGTACAAAGGCAACAATGCTATTCCTTGACAGAAGAATCACAGAAAGAGGCAAGTGTTTAGAGAGGGGCATCATCAGTTTATCTTTGTACATGCTGACTTTAACTTGCTAATATAACATCAACACAGACATGTGGTAAAGATACACATGTATGGACTGGTCTGGAGCTGAAGAGGAAGAGATGAGAGATAGGAAACAACGGAAATGCACTCATGCATTTTTCATTCAGCTATTTCAGGAATTATCTATCATTTTGGCACTATGGTAGACAATAGGGATAGTATAAGAAACAAGAGATACAAACCCTACCCTTACAAAGCTTACAGTGTTTTGTGGATCATCATCTACTTTCTGGTATTACAGTAAAATTGCCTGAATTGGCTTTGGAAGACTCATTCCTCTCCCATGTTAGTCAGGTGGTTTGAATCAAACTGTCACTACCTAAGAGGACAGATGTAGGAATGTGGCTAGTCCTTAGTCAGTCAGCATAGTTCATCACCCACAGACATAGCAATTGCTTTGGAATCTAACAATTTAGTCATGATTAGGGTTCTTGCTTAAGACACAAGGAAAAATAATAAATTTTTGTGATGGTCCTGGAATTATGAAGATGTGGGGTGAAAGTTGCTGTGGCTGTTGTAACGTGTATGAATGACGGGAATCACCATCAAGGAGAACTACACTTAAGAACGGTGATAGGCTGGGCGCAGTGGCTCACGCCTATAATCCCAGCAATTTGGGAGGCTAGGGTGGGCTGATCATCTGAGGTCAAGAGTTTGAGACCAGCCTGAACAACATGGAGAAATCTCATCTCTACTAAAAATACAAAATTAACCAGGTGTGGCAGTGGATGCCTGTAATCCCAGGTACTCAGGAGTCTGATTCAGGAGAATTGCTTAAATCCTGAGGCGGAGGTTGCGGTGAGCCGAGATTGTGCCATTGCACTCCAGCCAGGGCAGCAAGAGTGAAACTCCATCTCACAAATCAACAAATAAATAATAAAATAAGAACTGTGATAGACAGGATTGAGGTCCTGTAGGTTCTCCTACTTCAAGCTGCACCTAAGCTACTTCTGCCTCTGGTCTTTGCAATTACACGAGCCAGTAAATTCCCATTTTTGCATAAGATAGGTTTGCTTGTGTTTTCAACTACTTGCACACAAAGCAGCCCTGGGCCTCTATGAGGAGACTGTCATAAACAAGTAAATATGGTAAAATTTACCTAAGTTATATAAAGGAAATCAACTAGTTTTTTGGTAGGAAGCTGTGGTCTGTTTTTTTTTTTTTAAAACATAGAAGAGACATGGGGATGTTTAGAATTTCTACAAACATAGCCAGAATACATATATATATAGGAAAGGAAGAGTAGGATAGAAGAATCCCAGCATGTGGAAAGTAATCAGAGGAAAGGCTCCTGAACAGAACCAAGCTCACACTAAAGGGATGAGCTCTGTGTACACTGAAAGCCCCCACTTCTGAGCCTGGAAAGACGTAAGAGATGGTGGACATAAATGTGCTGAGCTGACTTGGCAGGTGTGAGGCCAAACATTTTAAGGGATTTTAAACTTGATGACTTCAGTGTTTATATGAATTTGAAAGCTAGAATGTACATACGAAAGTTTATCAATGCTCTGCTTAAAATGAGATTCCCTAACCTAAATTGAATGTTTTTGAAAAATAATAGAATAATTAATTTCCTTGATCTGGAGGATGTGTTTGGTTTCTCAGAGGCCAAGATAGATGGGCAAGTGAGGACCCCAGCTAAAACTTAGAGACAAAGATCTGTCATCATAAAGTGGTTTTCAACTGTCAGACCTCTAAAGGCTAACTCAAGGATAACTCCAGAAGGAAAGACAGGCAGGCTGAAGGCAAGGACATGAGTAAGAGGCTTAAGAGCTGGTTAATGTCAGAAAAAAGAAATGGTCTCTCAAATACAGATAGAAATTAGTATTTGTACTATTTATTACACAAATACCATTTTATCTTAAACTTCTGCAGTGATTTTAAAGGCTCTTTTAATGTCTAAAGTCTACATTAGTTATCTAAATGTTTAATCTTTGCTTTTATAATGATTTCTAAGTTAATAAAGATTTTATTAGATGACATACTAATGTATAAACACCCTACATTAATATACAGTTATATGTATAATAAAATATTCTACTGTATTTTAAGTGTTAGTAAGATAAAAATATTTTACATTATTTCTAGAATTTGTAACATAATGTATAACCTGTAATGTATCAATTTAGTTAGAATATCTATGAAAACTTTAATTGTATTAACTATGAAAAGAGTTTGTATATATTATATATAAGCTGAAAATCTCAAAACTTGACTTCCAAATTTTATTTTCTATATTAATACTCACATTTTGCAATACAAATGCATTAGAATCTTAAATGCTAGGCCTTTCATTATCTTCCTGTGACTCACTTTATCTAATAAAGCTAAAACATACTATGAAATTGTAGGATCAAGTCTATGATATTTAGATAACTTTATGAAGTCTATGTTCTTTATACTCTTTTAAAACATTAATGTTAGCAAAGCTGTTTACTGTGTAGAAGATGAAAAAACTTCTTTTTCCTCTACCCATCTTGGGTTCTCTTGCTGGGCTCTACATTACACTAACAAAAGGCAGATTAACAAGAGAAAAACAGACAAGTTTACTAGCATGTGCATCCTTCGTACAGATAGGAGCACTTAGAGATGAGTAACTGAAAGAGATGGTTAGAACTTAGGCTTATAGGCCATTTTAACAAAACAACAATAAATCTGTAGTGCAGTTCTAAGACAAACAGAACTTTGGGTTTCTAAGGCAGCAAATTGTAGAAAGGTAATTATATGGGGTAACTAAGGGAGAAAAGGGTGAGTTATTAAAGTTTGTTATGTAAATTCTTCTGGTGGTACCATCTCCTGGCTGACAAGGGTCTAAAGATGTCTGCAGTGAGTAACTTCTCTTTTTCCTGGTAAACAGGGAGAGAGGACACCTTTACAAATTTATGTCTTGCTCTTAGGCAAATAGGAGGTGGGCAAAGAGGTTTTCTTCTGTCCGCTGTCTTCAGTTACTTTCAGCTCAAAATAATCTTTATGCTAACGTGACATATTTTGGGGTAGTATGTTCTATTCAACTCTTTATAATGTGGAAAAAAATTAATTATAACACTATATAGCAATATTTATGATATTTATTTAAAACTGGCCCTTTGATCTCACTGAACAAAACATTTCTCATTACAGTTTATCACTGGACTTAATTTTCTATAGCTGTAAACTCTCTGAATAATCAATTTATTCCCTTGAGGATGTTTGGTAAATGGAGATGTTAGAAACTAGAAATGTTTTGAACTGTAGGTTGTAAAATTTCCAATAACTAACAGCTCTTCTGGTTTCTTTTTATGAACAATTTTACTGTCATTTCCGTCAAGGGGGTCTTTGGTTTAAGTGTAAAATCTTAAGTCAAACTAAGCACTCTTCAGAACTGTAAGTTTAAGAATCCTCCAAAACTGACTTAGTCTTTTGTTTCCATATTCTTTTAAGATGGGCAACAATGAGATTAGCCTTACCATTTTTTGGAGTCAAATGTTGAGGAGACTAACATCCCCTTCCTCACTTATTCTTCCCCTATTTCTTATCATTAGCTGTCTTCTGTGTTAAGATTTCCTGACTGAGCACAGTGGCTCACACCTGTAACTAGCACTTTGGGAGGCCGAGGTGGGTGGATCAGGCGGTCAGGAGATTGAGATCATCATGGCCAGCATGGGGAAACCTTGTCTCTACTAAAAATACTAAGATTAGCTAGGCATGGTGGCACATGCCTGTAATCCCAGTTACTCAGGAGGCTGAGGTTGCAGAGTTGCTTGAACCCAGGAGGCGAAGGCTGCAGTGAGCTGAGACTGCACCATTGTACTCCAGCTTGGTGACAGAGTAAGATTCTGTCTCAAAAAGAAAAAACACAAAAAGATTTCCTTAGGTGTAGTTCCAAGTCATCCTCATGAAATAGCTGCAGTTTAACCTAGCTAGATGAAGACTTGAGGACCAGTGAGGAATGGGAATTATTTAGCTGACATCAGAAAAGGGGGAGGATTTTTTTCATGATAATAAAATTATAAGAATTGGTTTTTGTTTTAGTCCACTTGAGCTGCTACAATGCAATACCATAACTGATTGGCTTATAAATAACAGTAATGTACTTCTTACAGTTCTGGAGACTAAGATGTCCAAGATGAAGACAGAAACACATTCAATTTCTGGTAAGGGGCTGTTCTCTAGCTTGCAGGTGGCACCTTTTTGCTGTGTCCTCACGTATTGGAGGGAGTTGGCTAGCTCTCTGGGGTATCTTTTTGTGAAGACACTAATCCCATTCATGAGGCTCTACCCTCATGACCTAAATCACCTCCCAAATACTCATCTCCTAATACCAGCACCTGTGGGATGAGGGTTTCAGTATAGAAATTTGGGCAGGGGTGGGGTGAGTGCCACAAACATTCAGTCCATAGCAGTTTTTAAGAATTAAAATTTAAGAATTATATTTAAAATAATCAGGACCACCTATTTTTGTCTCAAGGGAAAACTATAAGAGTAACCTTATAGAGCAAAACACTTAAAGTATATATGAAAAAAAAACAAGACTAGAAAAGACTGTACATTTAAAGATAGGCCATTACTGGAGGGTATTCCTTGAGATTATTGAAAATTAGAAGTACTTTTATAAAATCAAAGATATATATGGCACACCTTCAATGGTGAATGCACATTAGGCACAAGATGAAACATAAGACATGGTTCTTTCATCCAAAGCTGGCACCTACTAGTAAGGGAGGTCATACATCCAAATAATAGAAGAATCACCAACAATCCAAGTTTAAGATGCATTCTGGGCTAACAATGGGAGCACTGTTAGAAGGGAGAGAGAGATGTACAAGGTTTTACAAACCAGAAGGGTTTACAAATGATCTTAAAGGAAGGAGAGGTTCTGTCTTTTAAAAGAAAGTCTTTCTGGATTGGGTGAGCAAACTTTTATTAGAATAGAAAAAAGAAAATAGTGAAGAAAAGACTCAGAAGAAAGTATGAGACATATTCAGAGCAGGCAGAAGAAACTACTTTTATTGGAGCAGAGGTTATTTGGTTGACCTTATTTTTATTTATTTTTAGTGGCCTGTAGGACATGCAAAAAAGTTTGGACATTATTCCCTAGGTCAGAATGTCGCCTTTCTAGACAGAAAGTGGAAACAAAATGAAATGATGTCCTAACAAACAAATGACAACAACAAAAGCAATTCACAGCATGCCAAAAGATTGATTATGTTGCTTACAGAGGAGAAATGTTTCTGCTGTAATTTTATTGGGGAAATGCTAATTTATAAAGAAAAAATATATGTGTATATATGTTTATAACATGTATATTAATGTGTGTATTATGTGTATATGTTATATACAGTGTATACACATAAATACATATAATTTCACTACATGGCTTCTAGACCTTTTTAGTAAATCTTTTTTCTTTCTTAAAAAAAAAAGAGTGAAAGAAAGAAAAAAAAGAAAGAGGAAGAGAAAGAGGGAGAGAGAAAGAGATTCTTGCTCCATTGCCCAGGCTAGAATGCAGTCTAAAAATGGATATTAAAAACCTCTTTTATGCCAATAATTGTGTTTAATAATGGAGACAGGAAGGAATAGGGGATGAAAATAACAAACAAGCAGCCAACCGATATTTTATTTAAACCTATGAAATGCTATGCAATTGCTGAGGAATGATTTACTTCCAATTATGTGGTCACTTTTCAAATAGGTATAATGTGATACTGAGAAAAATGTATGTTTTGTGGATTTGGGGTGGAGAGTTCTGTAAATATTTGCTAAGTTTATTTGTTCCAGGTCTGAGTTCAAGTCCTGGATATCCTTGTTGATTTTCTATCTCGTTGATCTATGTAATATTGACAGTGTAGTGTTAAAGTCTCCCACTATTATTGTGTGGGAGTCTAAGTCTCTTTGTAAGTCATTAAGAACTTGCCCTATGTATCTGGGTACTCCTGTAATGGGGTGCGTATATATTTAGGATCGTTAGCTCTTCTTGTTGCATTGATCCTTTCACCACCATGTAATGTCCCTCTTTGTTTCTTATGGTCTTTGTTGCTTTAAAGTCTGTTTTATCAGAGACGAAAACTGCAGCTTCTGTTTTTTTTTTTTCCTCTCCATTTGGTTGGTAAGGCTTCCTCCATCCCTCTGTTTTGAGTCTTTGTGTATCTTTGCATGTGAGATGGGTCTAGATACAGCATACTGATGGGTTTTAGCTTTTTATCCAATTTGCCTGTCTGCGTCTTTTGATTGAGGCATTTAGTCCATTTAATTTTAGGATTAATATTGATATATATGAGTTTGATACTGCCATTTAATGCTAGCTGGCTGTTTTGCCCGTTAGTTGATGTCGATTCTTCATTATGGTGGTGCTCTTTACCTTTTGGTATGTTTTTGGAATGGCTGATACTGGTTGTTTCTTTCTATGTGTAGTGCTTCTTTCAGAAGCTCTTGTAAAGCAGGCCTGGTGGTGATGAAATCTCTGAGTACTTGCTTGTTCGCAAAAAATTTTATTTTTCCCTCACTTATGAAGCTTAGTTTCGCTGGATATGAAATTCTAGGTTGAAAGTTCTTTTCTTTAAGGATGTTGAATATTGGCCCCCACTCTCTTCTGGCTTGTAGGGTTTCTGCTGATAGATCTGCTGTGAGTCTGATGGGCTTCCCTTTGTGGGTAACCCGACCCTTCTCTCTGGCTGCCCTTAGCATTTTCTCCTTCATTTCAACCCTGGTGAATCTGACGATTTTGTGTCTTGGGGTTGCTCTTCTTGAGGAATATCTTTGTGGTGTTCTCTGTATTTCCTGGACTGGAATACTGACCTGCCTTGATACGTTGGGGAAGTTTTCCTGGATAATATCCTGAAGAGTATTTTCCAGCTTGGATTTATTCTCTTCGTCACATTCAGGTACACCTATCAAACATAGATTAGATCTTTTCACATAGTCCCATATTTCTTGGAGACTTTGTTCATTCCTTTTTACCCTTTTTTCTCTAATCTTGCCTTCTTGTTTTATTTCATTGAGTTGATCTTCGACCTCTGATATCCTTTCTTCTGCTTGGTCAATTTGGCTGTTGAAACTTGTGCATGCTTCGCGAAGTTCTCGTGTTTTTCAGCTCCATCAGTTCACTTATGTTCTTCTCTAAGTTGTTCATTCTCATTAACATTTCGTTAAATCTTCTTTCAGCGTTCTTAGTTTCTTTGCATTGGGTTAGAACATGTTCTTTTAGCTCACAGAAGTTTCTTATTATCCACCTTCTGAAGCCTGATTCTGTGAGTTCATCACACTCATCCTCCATCAGGCCTTGTTCTCTTGCTGATGAGGAGCTGCAACCCCCTGTAGCAGGAGAAGTATTCTGATTTCGGATGTTCTGAGCCTTTTTGCACTGGTTTCTTCCCATTTTTGTGGATTTATCCACCTGTCGTCTTTGCAATTGCTGACTTTCAGATTGGGTCTCTGAGTGGACGTCTGGCTTGTTGGTGATGAAGTTTTTTCTGTTTCTTAGTTTTCTTTCGGCGGACACCCATTCCCCACAGAGCTAGGCCTTCCCGGGTTCAGCTGTGCTTGCTCTCAGTCCTCAGTGCTTCCAATTGCTGTTCTCCTTGTGGGGATGGGACTAGCAGAGCCCGACTAAAAGGGCATCCAGTCCCGTATACTCCACACAGAGAAGCACCACGCTGAGGTGCCGGCAAAACAGCCACGCCGGCCAAAAGAGTCACGCTGGCAACCCATGCGGCTCCTCTGCCAGGAATCTCCCAGTTTGTGGGCAACAGAAATTTGTCTGAAATTGCGGTGTCCACTCACTCTCTGCACTTTCACTGGGAGCTACAATCCTCAGCTGCTGCTAATCAGCCATCTTGGATCTCTCTCCCTAGTAAATCTTTTTTCTTCAGCATCTCTCCAGGTTCTCCTTTCCAAAGTGTACCTTTAATAAATAAATTTTTGTAGGCATTTTTTAAAAATTCACTGCAGAATCTTTATTTTTTTTTTTCAAAACACCTGTAACTCCCAAAGTGAGAAATTTGTGCTTTAGATGTTCTCTAGTACAGTAGTCATAAAAACAAATGGAGCTGTTAACATTAAACTAAAATTAAATAAATTAAGACTTTAGTTTTCAGTCACCCTGGCCACGTTTCGTGTGCTCAGTAGCCACAAGCAGCTAGTATTTAATGACACAGATATGGGATACTTTCATCCATGCAGAAAAGACCTATTGGACAATAGTACTTTAGATAATGAACAATTATTATTGTGATTAATTAGGGGATTGAATTAAGAAACCTCGACATGTGGACATTGTATGAAAAAGACTTCAATTTGGAGGAGATACTACAGAGTGTTGCAATCCAGGTAGAAACTCACATAAGGGACTTGAAAACACTGCAAGTTCATAAGTTGTTATAAATGTTTAGTGAAATTATGTAAATGATGTGAAATGAATGAGTCACAATCCCTGCCATCAAGATGTATCTTCTAGGAAAAATGATTGCTTTGTATGTGAATAATACTAAAAGATACAGTTTTTAGTTTATTAAAAAGTGGACTAAAACAATTCTTGTAATTTTATTATCATGAAAAACATCCTCCACTTTTTCTGATGTCAGCTAAATAATTCCCTTTCCTCGCTGGTCCTCAAGCCTTTATCTAGCTGAGTGAAATTGTAGCCATTTCATGCTGATGACTTAGAACTACACCTAAGGAACTAAATATCTAAAAGATATACTTTTAGAAAGCCAAAAACTAAGTACTAACAACACTTTAAAACAGTAGCAATTTTTTCTAAGGAGTTCAGAGAAGGCTTTATTGGAGAAGCAAGTGTTAGGACATCTGGCAAGATGGAGAGTAAAGCTGATAACTAGAGGTGGAAAACGAAAGATTGAAATCGTTAAGAAAGAGATGACCGTCCAAAGCTCCTTTCAAGTCGCTTACATGAATTTTTCTGATCATTTATATCCTGTTAATGTCATTACCCAGGCAATTTAACTATTAATTTTAACAACCTTATAAACTACTCTATTTCTTTTTAAAGATTTTTATTTTTCTCAAACTCCCACTAAGTTATTTATTTTCAATTTGTGTGTGATGAATTGGAAATTGTGTGCTAAACTGTTAAACTGATGAGCAAACAATTAAATGAAGATAAGCTTTGAATTTAATACTTGGAAAATATAATATTCAGATTATTTAAGGGATGTTATGGTAGATTCATTTATCTAACTACAACTGTGATGGTTTATGAAGTTGCCAAAACACTGTTGAGGATAATATTGGGTAGATTAAGCTGTAATTTTGTGAAGTAAACAATGATTTAGAAATTGTTTTCTTTAATATTAAAGCTAAATTTTACATTTAAAATAGAAAGCTGTAGAAGAAAAATTGATTCTAAAGCTTTACTTTATCATATTTCTTAGATATTAGTTAATGGATACAATTTGATTTTCAAAATTTAAAAATAAAAAGGTCATCTTTTTGAAATGTTCATCAAATACACATTGTGAAAATGCTAACTAGGTAATAAAAGCCTCGTTGAATGCTAAATATTCAACATTATTTTAGGTACATAATTTAAAGAGTTATCTTCAGTTCTTTAGCAAAAATGCTAAAATGCCTAGGTTTCACCCTCTATGAGTTTTAATCTAAATCAGAAATCAGAATAAATCAGAGGTTAAACTCACTATGTGTGAAATAATAAATTTTTATAGGCATTTTAAAAAAAATTTGTGTGCATGTGTGTTGGGGAGTGTGATGGGGACTTATGAGTAGTCCGAGTAGGTTGCAGATGTGCAGTTTGGGGAAGTATGTTTGATCTTACAGCAATATCTGAAACGATAGCCAGAAAGTAAAATTCCTGAAAATGTTCTTCTCAAAAGGGAAAGCAATGAATCTCAGAACAGTATGGAATGGGAGTTGGAGAGCTTAAATTCCGACCCTAGGATGTGTGTTACATTCTCTAGTACTGCAAGAAGTCTTTATACTCTTTAGAAGTACATTTGCATTTGAGATGGTTGAGAAACACTGACGTAAGTCAATATCAGTGCAGACAACTTACAAACTCAGGGGCAGGTGATAAATAGCAAATATATTTACAACTTGGAGTCTGTATCATAATGAACTAATAAAAAGTCCATGTCATAATAAACCAGTAAAACTAAGTTGGAATAAGTGATTGCCTAAATAAGAAATCAGGGTTTGTATCTCAGCTCTTTCACTAATTCAGCTATGTAATAGTGACACATCACTTAAAATTTTCAAAATGTCCTCATTTGAGAATAGATGAGGTTGAATGAAATCTCTAAATCTTCAGCTTCTGAAGTTCCACAATTCTAAATCAGTAAGCAAAGCTATGAATCTTGTTTCTGAGTCCAAAATAATACCACTATAAAGGTATTAGGAGAAACATCAGTATCTTTTCAGGCGTAAATCTAATTAATTGGGACAATTGGGGGATTTGGAGTATACAGCCAAGTTGTTCTCTTAATTACTACCTAAAAGACACATTGTTTTAAGAAATGTAAAATTCCATCCGCATAGAATTTAATATATATAACACAGTGTTTGTTTATTTCTCATTGAGTGAAAGTGGAGTGAAATTGAATAAGGGCTTGACAAAAATGGCGAACTTTCAACATTCAGATATTCCCCAGGGCTCAACCATTTTAAAATTGGCTCTGGTCCCAGGGAGCACTTAGCACAAAATGATATTGAAGACCCTATAGTGATATTATTTGACACTGGATTCGAGGCAGTTGATAGTAGCAGTAACTGAAAGATGTACATGATAAGCTTTAGCAGTAAAAGTATATTATAATATTTGATGGTGTAGTAAACACAGAACATTGGATTCGATATATTATTACGAAATATATTTAAAAGATGAAATAGAACAAGGCTTTACTGTCTACTTCCTGTCGATGGATAAAAGATAATACAAAAATCTCTGTTCTCTGATGGTACTTTCTCATATTTTCAACTGAGTTGTATACAGTGGAAAAGCAGTTAGAAATTAGAAAAAAGTATGATATTTTCACGTCACCACAATAACAGACAAGAATTTCTTTGTATTCCTCCAGTATGCCCTGACATCTACCAACTAACCAACATTTATACCCTTACTATCGTCACCTCTAACAGTGGATTCAAGGATCATTGTCCTTTGTACTCTGAATCCTGTCCACTCTTACTTTCTCATGAATTCACCTAGCAATTACCACATATTTCCTAAATAATTAACTTCCCTCTCTGAAATAGATCATTCCTATCTGCATAAAGGTAGCACATAACATTTTGTGTGTGTGTGTGTGTTTGAGACAGAGTCTCGCTAGTGTGGCCCAGGCTGGAGTGCAGTGGTACAGTCGCTGATCATAGCAGACTCTGCCTCCTAGTCAAGTGATTCTTGTGCCTCAGCCTCCCAAATAGCTGGGATTACAAGTGCACACCACCACACCTGGCTAATTTCTGTATTTTTAGTAGAGATGGGGTTTTACCATGTTACCCAGGCTGGTCTCGAACTCCTGACCTCAGGTGATTCGCCCGCCTTGATTTCCCAAAGTGCTGGGATTACAGGCGTGAGTCACTGTCCCTGGCCTTGCATAACATCTGAAGAGGTCTTCCCTTCTCATCTCTTCAGCTCATCCAGGCTATTCCCCATGCCTTAGAATCCACGGGCTATCTTACTATCACTTAACCCATCAGTGCTAGGAAAAGTCGATTATTCCCCCACATTTTACTTCTTAGCTTTTATGTTCCCTGACTTACTCCTAGTCATCTCCTGCACATCCAGCCTTTCTTCTGCTTTTCAGCCTCTAAATATGACACTACATTTAAGCTGTAGCTTTTGGCTTTTGGCTTTCTCCCCTCTGTAGTCTCGCCCTAGGTGATTTTATCCAGGCCTTTGGCTAGAACTATCTCAATACAGGTAAGTCCAACATTTATAGCTTCAATCTAGACCTACCTCTTAAACTCTAATCTCGAATCCAACTGTATCTCTGCAAGGATGTCTAACAGGAATGGCAGACCTGGCTAAAAAGGACCCCCGATTCAAGCTGCTTCTTTAAACTGGTGCTCCTCCGCCAGTCTTTCCACCTCTGAAATGACACTGCCTTTACTCATTCCCTCAGAACAAAACCTGAGGTTCCTCTGGCATTCCTCGAGTCTTCTGGCCATGGCCAGCCTTTGTTTTGCTTTCCTTAGTGTTTGGATAGTCCTATTGTTGCTGCTCTTTCCTCAGTTGGCCTTAACAAGGATGACCTATGCTTCTCAGTTTTCCTTCTGCTTTAATTGAAAACCATCTGTCTCCTAAACTATGTATGTTTCTTACCACATGTGGATGATTTCCAGAATTGAATCCTAGACTGTCTTCATTTCTTTCATTATTCTCTCTTAATTGTTCTTACCTATTCCTATTATTTCGAGGAAGTATGTATATTGTCACTCTCACCTCTACTGTATATCCAGCTTCACATTTTACCAAATGGCCATCATCTCCAGATTCCTAGTTCTATATTTCCACAGATTTGGGTTATTATTTTTGTTTTTTCAAAGTATCTGCTACCTCTACTGGTTCCTTCTGTTATGACTCTAAATTTCCATCACCTCACATCAGACTAATTATCAGCCTCTCTAATTCCTGTCATTTGTCTCCATTTTTCATGTTTTAATCCATTATATGTACCATAACCAGATTATTGCTCTTAAACATTATTTAAGTTACGTCAATCTGAAACTCAGAAATGTTTGGTGACTCAATAAGGTTTAAAATTACAAAATCAAGGCCAAGCGCTGTGGCTCATGCCTATAATCCCAGCACTTTTGGAGGCCAAGGCAGCCCAGAAGCTCAAGACCAGTCTTGACAGCATAGTGAGACACTCTCTCTGCCAAAAAAAAAAAATAAATCCTCATAAATAATTAAAATAGCAAAATCCTTAACACTGCCTTCATAGTTCTTTATAGTCTGACCCACATCAACTTTTATCTTTTATCTTCAACTATTCCCCTTTTCTGATAATTTTTCTCTTTCTCCCTCACCACCTCACACCTCTGGTGGTTTACAGAATTTAGCTTACTATGTTAATATCTGTAATGGATTAAATACAAATTTAATACTTATATCAAGATGAGTTATTAAAAGGACATTTCCTGCATCCAATAAGTTCATGGGGTGCAAAATAGATATCCTGTGAACACTTGATGACATAAATCTTCTATTGTCAGGTTGTTCAACAAAAAATGTAAGGCCTTTTTCTCTCTTAAAGTTCTACACTTACTTAAGGTCTTCTACAATAAGATTCAGTATACTTGTGTACAATTTTTGAGCTATTATTTTGTAAATTAACATCTGTATACAAGGTGAGAAATTTAGAGAACATTAAACTTTGCCCGAGAAATTTCATTTTCTCTGCTGGAATGTAGAAGAAACTACAAAGTCCTTTAGTGCCAGAAGCCAACAGAGACAAAATTATTCATAGCTATTAAAAGACAAAACGGCATTTCTCCGGAAGCACAAGGAAAGGTTCTTTTGTAGTCTGCCTGCAGAAGCCAGTTACAAGAGATACTTAGAAAGCCTATCTCTATTATAACAATTACTGCCCAATTAGTGTATTGATGGGAGTGTTTGTTAATATGTTGGGCTCTTTTTGTTACAGTGGTTATGTTTAAATTTTTCTTCTCCAATTGCTGTATGATAAAGTGAATAGAAGAATATTAAGACTTTTATTTATAAAATTCAATTCTGAATGACAAATTTTCCATTCTCAGATAATGACTCTAAGCCTGAATGTATATAGGCTTAGGAAACAGCTATACTCAACTGAAAGCAGCAGTAACTGCAAGAAAATACAAAGAGCATGTAGTTTGCATGCGAGGAAGACATTTATGAGGCAGATGAAAGTATTGTTCTGAATATCACTCAATGCACCAATTAAATAAGGAAAAGGGAAAACTTGACAATTTAAAAAATATATACTAAGCATATCGGTATCATAACTTAGCATGTTTTATCAATGTTAGAGACCTAATGAATTTGACTAAAGCAGTTTAATTAAGGTATAGTCTGCTGTGTTGCAACCCCCTTCCAGACAAAATAGCTCGGTGAACAGGTAGTACGTCCCCAGTGAACTGTGAATATCAAAGTCGAGGAAAATTCTTCATTTTAATGAGCTGCATTTTCCGAGCCCAGACCTCTCCCCTGACAGGGTGGCTGTAGGAGGCAGAAATGAAAGTAGTTGTTTTCCTTTGAGACATTCGACTGCTAAATGCTGTGAATGCCAGAAATTAAAATAGTGACGCTAAGATTTTTTAATGTCTGTTTTGTCTTGCACTTGCCCTTGGGCGGGAAACTACAGTTAAAGAAAATGTCCAACAATTAAGATTTTTTTTGATGTTTAGAAGACTATTACTCCTCCTCTGAATGTCAAGACATTAAAAATATCATAAACTATTTCATCACAAAAGTTACATTCCTCATTTTAGAAAGGCTTTGTGTGAATACAAATATTTAAATCCCATATAGTGTCATTTTATTAACTAATGGTTATATTTGTAATGCAAGAACTCTTTACAACTTGAAATGAAAAACTGCATATTTCATTGTTTAGAAAATTAACACGACATGGGAGCTTGTTATTTTCTGCATGTTTCCCCTGACATATAGTCAAAAGAGGTTGATGTCTGGATATCATTTTATAATGTTACCAGTTTATTTAAATAAGTTCAAATGTGATAATTAGAAATTAAGTGTACCATTTGAGCAATAATGTAAAAAATATTATTCATAGTAATAATATAAAAACCAGATACTCAATTGTATGATAACTGTCAATACTCCTTTGAATAGTCATCAGTTAGATGCGAATACTGATACAAACACCACCAACGAATCATCTGGTTGGCAAGCAAAGGAAACCTTAAATATACTTGATTTCCATAAACATGTCATGAGAGCTGGAAGCAAAACTAAACATGATTTCAAAGAAGTCCATTCCAAAAGAAATATGCATAATTACCTCATTTAGCTAAGGGGTCATCAAGTGCTTCTGAATTTGCTCCAAGATGCATGTGACCGTCCAGACCTGGGACAGCAGTTCATTGCAACCGTAAGACAAAAATCCCACCATGAAATATAGCTTCTAACAAAAAGAACCAAAGTTGATCGCTATTTCTTCAGAATCCCTGCCTTGAGCTGATTTTCAATACAAAAGATTGTCTTCCTTGGAAATCGAAGTGATTTTAATTGTATTCAACTTAAGCATAAAATTTTCTTAACATCCAATATGTATGAATCTTTGAACTTATTACTGTGTAAAATTAATGTGTGCAACTGTGAGTTTGTACAAGGTCCCTTAAATCTTTTTAAAGTATATTCCTTTTTTTCTAAAATTTTAACTTCCAATATATGTCCTTTCATCCCCTTCTCCTGTTTTCCAAAATCAAATGACTGGACAAATAATTGTGGTTTCATGGGCTATCATCTAATGTAGACTACCAGAGTTTCACAGTCACAAATACCAGGTTTCACGTTGTCAGAGGGTGCTGCCTTATTAAGCAGTCATTACCTACTTGCTGCTATTGAGAACATTTCCAAGTCACTCAAGAATCACAGGCATCTAATTGGAATATTCACAGGGCAAACATGTAGGTAAAAGGTGGCCACTATCTTACTATGGAAGGTCCAATAATCAATCCCCTGTTTTGAAACTCATTTATCATACATGTATTTGAATTTATTCAGCCATATATAGTCTGATTGCACATGACCATGGTTAATATGCTCATTAAAGTTTAGACTAGCCATATTCTGTCTATGCTATCAGAGTATCTATGGCTTTTCAGATAATGTTTAGTCTGGTACTGCTTTTTCTGAAAGAATGAACTTAATATTAAATACTGATTTGATGGTAATAGCAGTGCTGAAATAACCACCATTTTTCACAGATACCCTTTTTTAAAAGCAAGGCATGTATGTCTCTTCCTGATATGTGTTACATATTATATGATAAATTTCATAAAATGAGTCATTTTATTGTTAATTAGTACTTTCAGGGAAGAAAAGTCCAGCATTAGCAGTTCCAAAGTAGCATACAAGATTAAATTTACTGTGATACATAACATTAGGTCACTCAACTGTAGTAATGCAAGGTATTTTTTTGTTTTGTTTTTAAACTGGGATAGGGAATGGTGCTTGTAGAGATTTTACTCTATGCATAAAATTGTGTCATATTTTTCATTTGTAATACAAAAGATGTACTTTGCTAAGATGTATAGGAATTTTAAAATAATCTGTTGTATTTTGTATGTTGCTTTCCATAAAATGCTTGTTCAGAAACATACATGTTTAAATCAATGCATACTTGTTTTGATTAGTGGATTAAAAACATTATTCATCTGCACTGACACACTTAAAATATTACTAAGTTTCATTTTTAATATCAAGTCCAAAATATTTGTAATTTCTCATTTTACAATTATTTATTTTTACAAAAGTCCTGTGGTTCACAATTATTTCTTACTATCTTAAGTGTTTTTCTGCTCCTATTCAAACATAATTATTTTAGATACTTGTCAATTCTTTCTGTTTTTCTCCTTTCTTCTTCTCTTTCAACTTCTCTGCATGTTTGTTTTGTACAGCAAGTATTTATAAGGTTCCCACCATTTTCAAACCTGAGTGTCTGGTGTTTCCTTAGTCAAAACAAGATGTTATCAGATGATCTTGCAAGCTGTTACCCTACTCTTTTTCTGTGGCTTGATTACATTATAATATAGATTATATTTGCACAAATAATACAAATGGACTCAAACCAGCAAAAAATGGTAATACTAATTTTAGAAGCCAAAATTCAAATATAAGTAGTTCTTAATTTTAAGTACATAATTTTTGCCTTAGAACTGCCCACCTGACAGAGCCACACTAAAACATCCAGATATGTTCTCTAAAAAAAAAAAAAAAAAAATAAGCAAAAACAAAACACAAATTGAACAAACATACACAAAACAACTTTAGGTCTTATGAAAAATATTTCTGATATCTGAGGAAACTGCAGTAACATGTAACATATGGTTGCAATATAAAAATAACTGTAATATATTATACATTTTATAGCTAAAAGTAACCAGATTCCTTAGATTTGAATTTCAGCCCTGCTAGTTTTTTATTGTATGACACTCGACAAGTTGATGCTATCTATCTATTTATTTATTTATTTATTTTGAGATGGAGTCTTGCTCTGTTGCCTGGCTGGAATGCAATGGCATGATCTCCGCGCATTGCAACTTCTGCCTCCCGGGTTCAAGCAATTCTCTTGCCTCAGCCTCCCAAGTAGCTGGGACTACAGGTGTACACCACTATGCCCAGCTAATTTTTTTTGTAATTTTAGTAGAGAGCAGGTTTCACCATTTTGACCAGGATGGTCTCGATCTCTTGAACTTGTGATCTGCCTGCCTTGGCCTCCCAGAGTGCTGGGATTATAGGTGTGAGCCACCACGACCAGCCATTGCTATTTATTATTCTTAGTTTCTTCATCTGTGAAATGAAGATAATAAAGCACCTAGTTCATAG
The DNA here is from genome assembly GCA_004027715.1 of Plecturocebus donacophilus. Classification (NCBI taxonomy): domain Eukaryota; kingdom Metazoa; phylum Chordata; class Mammalia; order Primates; family Pitheciidae; genus Plecturocebus; species Plecturocebus donacophilus. The sequence continues at coordinate 66,305 of PVKP010001864.1, forward strand.
AGCCATCGTGTGGATTAAGCAAATAGGGCATACAAAATGCTTAGTATATTTCCTGCCTTGCAGTTATTGTTTAATATTAGCTATATTATATTCATAGAATTATTTGTAGTTGTATTCTTATATATTTAACTTTTAAATTTATATTTTATGGAAAATATTTGAAAAAGTCCCTAAAACTGTGTATCTTAGCTCTTGTTCATGTGGAAGAAAACTAGATATTTAGAAGTTATTCATTATTTTATTTCAAAATAAAATTTTGATTTATTTCCTTGATAATCTCCCAGTAAGTCAGGAAAGTTAAGTAGAATCATTGCACCATTCTCTTATTTCTCCTTCAACACATACACACACCCCAATCTGAAAACGGTATATATGGTTTGTAATGTTTGATCATCACGAAGGTAGAGAGTAAAATTGTGAGACTCTTCAGTGGAGTTAATCAACTAGAATGTGGTATGTATCCAGGGAAGTAGGATTTAGTCATAGGCTTTTACAGATTTTCTTGAGGAGCTCTGTCTAGTTACTTGGTTTCTTTGTTTTCAGATTTTCAATGTGAGTAATAGAAAGATTGTCTTGATACTTTAGTCTACTCTAGATTGATCTGAACTTCAACCTGTTTTCAGGAATTAGAAAACAAAATGAAGCATCTAGTTATACAGTTGTCCACAGTAGCCTCTACATGAATGATTATCCATTTCCTTGACTTAAGAATAGCTGAAGTGTAGTGAGAAACACCCAATCTGGCCACTGTGGGGCAAGAAGTGGGTTTAAGATAGGAAAAAATGTGTCAAGTCAAGTCAGTAAGTTGAGAGTTGTGGAAGTGTGCCATGGTGTCATGTGAAGGTGGAGGCACTTTCAGAGCAACAGCAGGAGAAACAGGAAAGTGGAATTGAACAGAACAAACCCAGTACTTTTTCCTTTTTCATGTTTGCATTTGTCAATCAATTTTGGAGAAAATTATTTAAAAATTTAAAAGGTCAGTATGTTAGAAAAGCAAAAAAGAAAAACAGTGAAGAAAGAAGACACAGGTGTTTTATCTGTTTGATTTTATTATTAAGGGTGTGTAAAGACAGGAGGGATGTCTAAAATTGTGGGTGGAGAACTTCATGTGTAAGTTGAAGGGAAGAAGGAAACTCAGTCTGTAAATAGGCATGTTGGTTTAATATATATATTTAATATATATATTCTTACTAGAGTAAGAATATATCAAGAAGATGTGTAAACTTAAAAAGTGTGTGTGTGTGTGTGTGTGTGTGTGTGTGTGTGTGTGTGTTTCTGTTTCTCCTTCAGAAAGAATGACAATAGCCTTGCAACAACATGGTCTGTGGAAGGGACTCTGATCATTAACTTGTTTAGAATTAACTAAGAGGTTATGTTATCTTTAATTCAAATCCCATGAAAGAAGTAGCTTCAAAGCAATAGAGTTCACTTTAGAAGCAGCAGTTCCAAGAGAAAAGGTATGAGAAGTATAAAGAGAACTGTGCCATACTATTTAGCAAATCAAATGTGTATCACATATACTCTTTCTTCTCTTCAGCAAAACAGTGAATGTGGAAAATTCGTGACTTCCTTGGTAGTATGTTGTTTTCCCCCAATATAACACTTTCTGTTAAAGGCAGAAAGTGAGTTTAGGAATGTAAATACTGTTACATAAAATTCAAAGAGAGTTGGCAAAGTCAGAATGAGGTTAGTCACTTAGATTCAAAGAAGGGATTTGGCTGATATAGGACTCTGCCATCTTGTATACACACACCCGCACACAGTTGAACTAACCATTTAACTAAAATGACTATGCAAGGGAACATTTATTTTAGTTAGGGAGAATATGGGCTGCAGCAGTGGTCTCTAGAAAAAGAATCATATGTAATCTCTGCAAGGAAAAGGGCCATACCTGTGCATACTGGTTAAGCACATATCATCAACGTGAGGATGGGATCGCTGGGATAGATTCAAGGGTTTTCTATAAAATGAGAAGGGAAGAAAGCAGTATAATTTGCTATGGTGAAGGCAGGGAAGCCTCCCGGGGAGTGGAAGGTGGCATTGAGAGGGGGGCTTCAGGGAGAGAAGGAGAATAAAGACGATGGATGTCATATTATGGCAATGGACAAAAGGAAAGGGAAGCTGCAATGAAGCTTGGTATAAATAGGGTTTCAGTAAGAAAACAGTGGGGGAAAGAAAATCCTTGAAGGAAAAAAAGTGAGTCAGAAAACACTTCCTTCAGAGGAAATCATTTTATCTGAAATCTACAGAAGAGGAAAAGGAGGTGGAAGGGTGATGTTGAGATTGTAGTGGTGGAAATGACTATAGAGAACGAAAACAACAGGCCCAGTGTGGCGGAAACTAACTTCTGAGAATAAAAGAATATAAGCAAGGGGAAGGAACATAGAACCTGAGATTAGGACGCGAGTTAGACCAAAAGGAATCAAAGGGAGAAAGAAGAGGTATTTTTTTAAATATCCTCAGAAGGATCAATAAATATTGGAAAACAGAATGGAAGGTGGTAACATAATGCCAGTAGCATGAAAAGTAGGATGTGAGGGCTGCAGCAAGGTTTCCAATTAAAGGATGAAGAAGCAAACAATTGAACAGCCAAAAACAGCCTCTAAGAAGTACCCAGTGTGAAGGATTTTTTGAAGAAAAGATCTGACTGCTGATAGCAAAAAAAAAAGACTTTTGAGATCTGCCCGAAGTCTGTTGTTTAAAAGGAATATGATGAGGGGAGAGATGTTGTTCTGCAATCACAATGGAAAAGAAAGGGTTGGCAGTGACACTTTTAGAATTAGGAATACTCAACCCCAGAGGCCACTGAGCACAGGTTGTAGGATTTTTGTTCAGGAATCTTTTATCAAAGGCTGGTAGGATGCCCTAACAACACATCCCCCTGACTGGCTGAACAATTAAAAGAAATTTCAGAAATCGCTACAGGAGGGAGCTGGCAAGGATGGTTTTGGCATATGGAAGAAGAATCATTCTTTAGGATGAGGCAGAAATGCAGTGTGTTAGGTAAGAGAGTTGGGAAGCCACTATGCCATCCTCTCCGCTCTCAATAAGTGTATGAGAAAAGGTCGATGTCATGTCGAAGGTGACTCCTAAATTCTTACTGCCTTTCACATGAGACCCCCTTAAATTCAGTCTCCATATCAGTTAAAACATATAAACATCAGAGCAGGGAAAGAAAAAAAAGAGAGTAGCCTCAAACATTAAGGTACAACTTCCATAGCAAAGCCTTTTTTCTGTATGATGAAGGGGCCTCCTTCATGAGGTTGATATGTAAGACTAAGCCGGGAATGACTACTGTCCAGACATCTAACCTTGGACAAGTTGCTTAAACTCTCTGTTTCTTGATCTGTCAAGTGGGTGTGAAAACTCGTATCACTGCCAGCTTCTAGTGAAGGTTTAGATTTAGAGATCATATAGATAATATAAATTTTCTAATACATTAATGGTTTTATATAAATATCATAATGTCATGCTAAATATGTAGTTTTATTATGCATGATTAAAATATAGCACAGACTACCACATCTCAGGCTTTGAGAGAGAGAAAGAATGTGTATATATCACCATCTCCAAATATCATCACATGGGTTTAGGGTTTCAACATATAAATTTTGCAGGCACAGTTCAATCCATAACATCCTGTCAGAGCAGAACAGGGTCTGCTTTTGCTCACTGTTTTGTCTCCTAACATAGAGTAGTTGGTCAATAAATATTGACTGAGTGAGTAAGTGGTACAGAAAGGCATGTGTTATTCTCCCTTAGGATGAACCAATAGAAAGATGTTGGTCTTGTATCATCGGTTGCTTTGAGGAACCTATATAGGGTCTTCAGTACCCAGAATCAATACATTTCTTTATATTCTAATTATTTAACTCAAACAAAATCCAGAAATAGTAAGGTCAGTCTTAAAGCTGCAGTCTTTATATTTTAAAGCATAAGAATTCCAGGGAAAACTTGTTAAAAATTCAGCATTCTCAAAAGATTTCTTTAGTAGTTTTGAGATAAATCCCAGGAGTCTACATTTATAAAGGAAGAGTTTTGGAGGGGCTGAATTTCTTTCTATGCTATATGAATAGACACTAAGGTTAACTGTCAAAGTAGTTTCAAATGTTGGTTGATATACAAAGAACAGGATAGAAAATTTCCTTTTTGTCTCCTGTTTGAACCAAACAAGTGATTCCTAAGCAAATACTCCTTTCCTTTTTAAAATAAATTACTAATGAGCTTATACAACTTTCCTTGGCTGGAGTGGTTTTTCATTATCTGTTTAATAATTTACTTCTTTGTTAACATTCTTTATAATTATTCTTTATTACAGGTTAGAGAATCTTCAGGGCTAGGCAATAGCCTATATACGAAACTAGATTTTGTACTACATAATCTATTATTTTGGACATAGTCTATTATCTTGAAAGAGCTTTATGGTACTTGTAATAATATGTGATAGCTTGTGAAAACATCTTTCCATTCTATTCTTCTTCTCATGGAGTAAATTAACACCTTGGCTTGAGTGATGAAGAGGATTATGAGACCTCAGTTGCAGCATTCTAGGTTACATAAAATTAAAATACAGTAATATTTTGAAATACTAGCAATTTCACTGATCCAAAATGCTAGCTGTTTCTAATGAAGAAAACCTTAGAATATTCATTACAAATATAATAGCTCTTCCAGTTGATTGCCCCTCTGAACCTGTGTTTTTCACATGCCTGGTACCATTACATTTATTTCCTTCAACCATTATGCCACAGCACAGGCATGTTTCCCTACCTGCCCCGAAATTACAGGGTAAGTGATTTGCCCCAGATTAGTTCTGTTCCAGAGGGGTGTTGTGTCTGAGGATTATCTCCCTCCCGTCAAGACGGTTAGAAAAAAAAAGAATGTATGTATGAAAGAATGAAGGGCAGCTAACAGCTCAATAGTAAATAGAAGAGTGAACAACACAAGTCAAAAACCTCAGGCACAGGAACACAAGAAAGTAGGAAACTCTCAGACACCTGGAGGGCGGGGCTGGGTTGGCAGTCAGCTCCACACTGTGTAGCCCATGGGTCCTGAATTCATCCTCACACCACTTTAGGGTAGAAAAGATGTTGCTAGATACAGCAGTTCTGAGATTTCAAAAGTAAAGCAATTATGATTATTATACTGTTTAAGAAAGCAAGAATGTAAGTTCTGACATTAAAACATTTTTTTAAATGATTACAATTATATTTTGTCATTTAAACTTGTATATTAAGTATAATAACTTTCCCTAAATTTGAAACACAAATATCACTCATGACATTCAATTTATGAAGAAAAGGATATTTTATAAATTATATGAGAAAGCTCCTTTATGAATTGAAAGGAAGGTTTTGTACAAGCATATTCCCTTTATCTCTACTGATATAAAGACTGAATTATAAAAATTCTTGATAGAAATCTTATGACTAGATTGAACTCTATATATAATTCAGTATCTTTGTATTGTAACACTAACTAGAGAATCTGTACAGAAAGCATTGTCTGCTCCAGACATTTAATTATAAAATATTGTCTTCATTTTGAATTCAGCTCCTATGGTAAAGCATGATCTCTAAATGAAATATTTTGTATTTCATGGACCACTAAGCAAATCCTGAATTCTAAAATGCTAATTTTAGCCATTTTATTTTCTTGAGACAAATCGTGGTCACTTTCTTCTCTTTGTTTTTGAAGAGAAAATGATCAGATTGTTCAAGTTATGTTTAGAATATGGAGTATGAATGTGGAATAAAAATATAATGCAAATGTAAATATTGACTTCCAATTGAATTTTGTTTTTGTTTGTTTGTTTTTATTTTTGAGATTGAGTCTCTCTCTCTCACCCAGGCTGGAGTGCAGTGGTGTGATCTCTGCTCACTGCAACCTCCACCTCTCGGATTCAAGCAATTTTACTGCCTCAGCCTCCCGAGTATCTGGGACTACAGGCATATGCCACCATGCCTGGCTAATTTTTTTTTTTTTATTTTTAGTAGAGTTGGGGTTTCACTATGTTGGTCGGGCTGGTCTCGAACTCTTGACCTCAAATAATCCACCCCACTCAGCTTCTCAAAGTGCTGGGATTACAGATTTGAGCCACCATGACTGGCTCTAATTTTGAGAATGGTTGTCATTGTAAGTACAGACAGCTGCGGGCCAATATTGTTTACAGTAAATGTTTTTATTCTTTTTATTATTCACTTTGCTCCTTTTTATTGATGCAGCCCCCTTCCTTAGTTGCCCTACTGTCAGGTGGTAGATACATTTATATGCAAATACACTTTCTAAGGGGCTTCTATAAACGAAACATCCCACAAGTTCACTTTTGTTAGGAGGGTTCTAACTTTGAGTCGAACTTTAGGGATAAGAGCATGCTTCCACATAGCTGTCCTCCTTCAATATTATGAAACCAACAAACAATGTAATGAGAACGAGACAAAAATAGTGTTCATCTCAAACTTCTGTTTGATGCCTGGCACTATTTTACATATATTTAGAGAAGTTGTCTCATTGTATCCTCCTAGCAATACTGCAAAGTGAGTATTTAAATTTTATTTGTAGACAAGTTCACTGAGATTAAATGAGATGATGTTCCAGGTCTCGTGACATGATTAGACTTTGAATCTAAATCTGTTTGGCTCTAAAACCTGTTTTAATTCTTTCCTGATGAATAGTAAAGTGTTCATCCTCTTTGGGCTTATTTTGCCAATAGGCCCAATTTTGTCCATACATCCAGATGTTAGAATAATCTTTTACTTCTCCCCTTCTTGTCTCAGTCACTGTATTGTGTAAATAGCTACACCATTCTCTTACATTCTACTAGTTATTGTCATGAACTGAGTGGTGTACCTCCAATATTCACATATTGAAGTGCTAATAACCCCTAGTATCTCAGAATGTCACTGTATTTGGAGAAAGGAACCTTTAAAAAATAATTAAGCTAAAATGAGGGCCTTAGGGAGGGCTTTAATCCAATATTACAGGTGTCCATTTGGACACAGATGGTACAGACCTTGTGAAGACTCAGAAAACAGGTATCTACAACGCAAGGGAGAGGTCTCAGAAAAAAGCAGCCCTGAAGACACCTTGATCTTAGAGTCTCAGCCTGCAGAACTGTAAGAAAATAAAATGTCTGTTGTTTAAATCACCCTGTCTGTTGTACTGTTATGGCAGCCCATATTATAGCAAAATACAGTCATCAACTCTCAAATCCGTATCCTGATCATTTCCACTAGAACTTTTCATTTGTTTGTTCTTGTTTTAGCGAATACATAGCACTTGCATGCCAAGTAGAAGCCTGAGCACTGTTGTTATTTTAATTAATTCTTAGACTTTAGGCCTGTTATTATGAAGCTGTGATCTGAACGCAGGTGTTCCAGCCCCAGAATCTGTACTCAGCTCTGGGCTCACTTAGTGGTCTCACTCTCGGCCTCTATCTCATTGAACATCTCTAAAACATTGCCTAGTCCTGCTGTCCTTTCTGGCTCACCAATTCATCTTCTTAGGACACTTATCTGCACTAGTCTCCCACATTAAGTCTTTGTTATAACAAAAATATCAGTAATTTCAAAAACTCATTTTTCTCACTTCTCTGCTTTTGACTTCATCGAGTTTCCTTTTATTACCACCTATCAGAATTCTGTCGGTTACATCCCAGCTCCTGAGCCACCTCCTCCATGAACTCCATGTTCCCAACCAGATGTTTCCTCTCTCTCTAGTGAACTCCTGTAGTTCTCTTTACCACACATACACACTTGCTTGTCATGTTCACATACATCAAAATAAGGTTACAAACTCTTTTAGGTTATAAGTGATGTGTTATGCATATTACTTTCTCCAGTGCTCTGAGTGACTGAATTAGTTTGCTAGGGCTGCCATGGCAAAATACAACAGACTGGCTTAAAGAAAAGAAATTTATTTTCTTTTCTTTTTTATTGCATTTTAGGTTTTGGGGTACATGTGAAGAACATGTAAGATTGTTGCATAGGTACACACGTGGCAGTGTGATTTGCTGCCTTCCTCCCCTTCACCTGTATCTGGCATTTCTCCCCATGCTATCTCCCCGCAACTCCCCACCCTCCACTGTCCCTCCCCTATTTCCCCCCAACAGACCCCAGTGTGTGGTGCTCCCCTCCCTGTGTCCATGTGTTCTCATTGTTCAACACCCGCCTATGAGTGAGAACATTTGGTGTTTGATTTTTTGTTCTTGCATCAGTTTGCTGAGAATGATGGTTTCCAGGTTCATCCATGTCCCTACAAAGGACATGAACTCATCGTTTCTTATGGCTGCATAGTATTCCATGGTATATGTGCCACATTTTCCCTGTCCACTCTATCATCGATGGGCATTTGGGTTGATTCCAGGTCTTTGCTATTGTAAACTGTGCTTCAGTGAACATTCATGTGCATGTGTCCTTATAGTAGAACGATTTATATTCCTTTGGGTATATACCCAGTAATGGGATTGCTGGGTCAAATGGAATTTCTATTTCTAGGTCCTTGAGGAATCGCCACACTGTCTTCCACAATGGTTGAACTAGTTTACACTCCCACCAACAGTGTAAAAGTGTTGCTATTTCTCCATATCCTCTCCAGCATCTGTTGTCTCCAGATTTTTTAATGATCGCCATTCTAACTGGCGTGAGACGGTATCCATTTATTTTCTCACAGTTCTGGAGACTGGAAGTCTAAGACCAAGGTAGCAGATTTTATGTTTCCTGCTGTCTGGTCTCTCTCATTGGCTGGCAGATGGCCAGCTTCTTCCTGTGCCCTTGTATGGCCTTTCCTATGTGCACAAACATCCTTTCTCTCACCTTATAAAGACATCAATCATATTGGGTTAAAGCCTCACCCTAGTGGCCTCATTTAACTTTAATTACTTCCTTAAAGCCCCTGTCTCCAAATACTGTTACATTAAGGGTTAAGGCTTCCACATATGACTTTGGGGGCTGCACACAATTCCGACCATAACAATCACAGATGGCATTGAAGAGTATCTGTTGAAGTTTAATGCTGATCATTAAATCAGTTGTAGGGTCTGGTGTGGTGATCATGTTTAACAACCATTTCTGGGTGTAGCTCTGATTTGTAGTGTTGTTTATTTCCCCTTGTATACATACATCCACCATAGTGGATTCCAAGCTGTCAAAATGTCAACCAGCCTTCAATTTTAACAATCAGTGCCTGTGAGCCAGTATGAAGGGGCTCCAGCACACCACTCAGGGCTAAGTGAAGAAAATGTGAATGGTGTGAGGTATGCTATGGCTTTAAAATCTTCTTTTTTCCTCTGTTCATCTCTCAAAAATGGAGCCTTAAACTCAGAAATTAATTGTTAGAGGGGAAAAAAGTTATATTGCATATAAATCTAAGTTTGCAGGCCAAAATTCATACTTGCTTCAGTAGTGGTCTTTCAGATAATGTTTATCTTTGTTTGAACGCCCAGTAAGTTGATAACAAGATGAAGAAAAACTTCACAAGGTGACATTTTAACGAACAGCACATTAAATTAAGTCATTAAAAATTGAATCCCCAGTAGGCAGCTTAATCATTATAATTAAACCAAGTAGTTTAAGTAAAGCCTAACCCAATCAAGCAATGTTGCTTTCAAATGCTTTGTGTGTTTTGATAAGTTGTTCATTAGGAAAAATACCTATTTAGAACCAGTTAGTAGAGTAAATGCATACTTCAAAGAAGCACATTCTATTATTTTCTAAACACTGTCCTCACTAGTATGAATGTATATTCAGACATTACTGAGAATTAGAATGAGATACTGTACATAATGTTTTGTGTAGTCATTGATCCAGAAATACGTTCTCATAGCTCAGTGTGGTTTGAATGTCTTGACCAACGTAAGAGTGGTATAAAGGTTATCAATTACCGCAGGCATCACTGAAAGCAGGCGTGTGGGACATAATGCTTTGTGTAGGCATCACTGACCCACAAAGCCCCACGGTGATAGTTTGGCATCTTCTGAATGCTTTAATCAATATAATCCAGAGTGTAAAGGTTATCAATTACTGCAGCATTACTGAGCACACTTTTGTTTTCAGTGATACTTGTAAAAAGCATTGTATATATATATATATATATATATATATATATATATACACACATTGTCAACCACTTCACTTTCATCTGCAGTACTGTGGGCACTAATACTGGATATATCAGACTCCAGCTGTTTCCCTTCAGCTGAGGTGAATTCCACAGCTCTCTAGAAAGCTTTAACTTGCAAGAATATGATGACATCTGCTGAAGTACTGACCCCTGCAGTAGAACCTCTTCAATTACAAAAGAATAGTTCTTTTAGCTGTTCAAATGCAAGTATAAAGGTGAAAATAGTCTGTTCATTGAAGCCTTCCACTTGCGGTTTTCGCATGTAAAAGCATTCCATAAGTAAACACTGACATTATATTCATTGAATATTTTCAGAGTGTATATTTTATAAACATAATATGTATCTATATCATAATTAAGGTATGGATTTTGAAATAAAGTATTTACGTATAAAAAGTACTTTTAAATGTCATCACATTAATAATCATGTCCATCAGGTAATTGCCAAGATATTCTTGTTTTAACAAAATTTGACACATGATAACTTGAAAGTATATAGACTAGAGATAGGCTAGTCCTAAGTGGAAGTCAGTCAATATTCTGTGGTTTGTGGGTCATTTGGCCCCAGCTTTTCCATGGTATCTGAAATTCCACCATTAGAGAACAATTTCTTCAGTGATTTCTCCTTAAATGGAGAAATTTTAGCTGTCTACCACCACCGTCTAAAGAGTCACAGGGCAAATCCCAAGATTAGAGTTCATTCCAAGAGGCCATGTGGATTCTGGGCTTTGTGCAGGAAAGGATTCAAGTGTGAGTCAACAAAGTAAAGTGAAAGTCAGTTTACCAGGAAAGTAAAGAAATAGAGGGGTGACTACTCCATAGGAAAAGCAGCCCCAAGGGCTGTGCGTTGGCTCTGTTTATGGTTATGTTTTGAGCGTATGCTAAACATGGATTGGATTATTCATGAGTTTTCCAGGAAAGGGGTGGGAAGTTCCTAGAAATGAAGATTCCTTCTTTTTTTTAAGACCATCTGAGGTAACTTCCCAATGTTCCCATAGCACTTGTAAACTGTCCTGGTTCTTGTGCAAATGTCTTTTACCATGCAAATGCATTATAATTAGCATATGATGAGCAGTGAAGATGACCAGAGATCACTTTCCTTGCCATCTTGGTTTTGGCTGGATTCTTTATCACATCCTGTTTTATCAGCAGGGACTTTGTGACCTGTATCTTGTGCCAACCTCCTTTTTCATTCTGTGACTAAGAATACCTAACCTCCTGAGAAAGCAGTCCAACAGATCTCAGCCTTATTTTACCCAGCCACTGTGCAAGATGGAGTTGCTCTGGTTGAAGCACCCTGACACCAGCAGTTGCATAAGTTCTTTTGTATCATTACATCTGTCCGTTTCTAAGTGATGAGTGGTGATAGCTGAAGGGAGGTTCCATTGGAATAGGAAGGTAGGGTACAGTTAATTAAAAAGTATTGATAATGCAATCTATGTGATGGGCTTTCAATAGCCAGACAGTGTTATGGACTTAGTGTCACTCAAGTCTAGTATGGCCCACTTAGGATGCAGGCAGGACTCTGTATTTGTGGGTTCCACATTTGCTGATATAACTAAGCATAGTTTAAAAATATTTAAAAATAATAATACAACAGTAGGAAATAAGATTTTTGTAAATGATATAACTAGGAAGCATTTTTATTGTATTCAATGTTATAAGTAATCTGGAGATGATTTAAAGTATACTGGAGGATATGTATAGGGGTGATATGGTTTGGTCCTGTGTCCCCACCCAAATCTCATCATGAATTGTACTCCCATAATTCCCACATGTTGTGGGAGGGATGTGATGGGAGATAATTGAATCATGGGGGCTGTTTCTCCCAGACTGTCCTTGTGGTAGTGAATGAGTCTCATGAGATCTGATGGTTTGATAAAAGAAAATCCATTTAGCTTAGGTCTCATTCTCTCACCTGCCACCACTATGTGAGATGTGCCTTTTATTTTCCACGATTGTAAGGTCACCCTAGCCATGTGGAACTGTAAGTCTAATAAACCTCTTCCTTTTGTAAATTGCCCAGTCTTGGATATGTCTCTATCAGCAGCGTGAAAATGGACTAGTACAAGGGAATTGTGTATCCAGGAATTGTGGTATCTGAGGGAGAGGGGTCCCAGAATCAATGCCCCAGCTGAGACCAAGGGACAACTGTCCCTCTGTCTCATCTCTGCCTTATGTGTCCAGTTACACTCATACCACTTAACAAAGCTAGAAGAATAAAAATGAAATTCATATAATAGACAGTGAAGCTATCCACTGCCACACTTCCAGGTTCCATTGATAAATATTTTAAATAATACTTTAAACTTCAACAAAGAAGTACTCTAGCTATCTTCTTAAATCAGTATTGTCATGGAACCACATTTTTGGAGTTTATGATTCAATAAATGAGGATTCTGTAATATAATGAGCTATATAAAAAGAATACATTCATTTAGTTGCCATTTTATAAATATTTGCCCTCACTCCACACGCTCTCATACTCTGCTTTCAAATTCTATTTCTCTTCTTATGCTATATGTATTCAGCTTGCTGGTATAGATTCCCTCTAATTCTCTTGCACTTTACTTCTGAAATAACTTCCACTTTTCTGCTTTCCTTATGTGCAATAGACTCAATGTTTGTGTCCCCTTGAAATTTTTATGTTGAAATTCTCACCCTAAATGGTAATAGGAGGTGGGGATTTAGGGAGGTGATTAGATCATGAGAATGGAGTCCTCATGAACAGGATCGGGTCCCTCAACCTCTTTTGACCATGTGAATCGAAGAAATTGGTAACCTGTACCTGGAAGAGGGCTCAACCATGCTAGCACACTGGTTTTATACTTTCAGCATCCCAAACTGTAAGAAGTAAATTTCTGATGTTTATAAACCACCCAGCTTATATACTTCGTTATAGCAGCTTGAACTAATTCATAATATTATTCATTTTCCTCAACTAGGTAACCATTTTATGAATTAAGGCTTTAGTACTAGTATATGGGAACATCTGATAACTCCTTGAAACTCAGAGTATAACTGAATTTGATTTAGAAGATTGAAGCTTTAAACCAAATAAGAGATATTCATGTTCAATCCCCTAATTATGATACTCTTTATGAATAACAAGGTAAAGGAAAGCACAGTAGATTATAATTTGTGAAAAACAGGACCCATATACCATAACCGTATAAACTGTAGATACACTAAACTGATGGATACACTAAACCGTGATGTGAGAGGTTACTCTGACTTTGAAACCTGACTTTATAGCGTTACAGTAGGTGACCTCATCAGCATAGCCTCAGTTCCCTCTTCTGTGGTATGCATATAATGAAAATAGTAACAGTTAAGGTGATTAGTCTGTAATAACTGTTCTACCCAAAATGATCAGTCAAAGCAAATGGCAATTCCATTGCACTTACTGGTCATTGGCTTTAATTGGATTGATGATAGAATTCTCTGGAAAGATGAGCACTCTGTTTTTCTCGCTCCTGAGGAGACTCAAAGGAGACGTACGTCTATTCTTTCGTCTGTTCTTTGCTGCATTATGGTGTGATGGGCACTATCACAGTTACCTGTGAGATCAAAATGGAAACTATATTAATTTCCTAGGGCCGCCATAACAAAGGAACACAAACTGAGTGGCTTAAAACAACAAAAATGTTTCCTCTCACATTCCTGGAGCTTGAAGGTTCAAGATTAAGTGTCAACAGTGCCACACCTCCTCCAAAGCCTCAGGGGAGGATCCTTCCTTGTGACTTCCAGCTTTTGGAATCCCCAGGCCTGGTGACTTCCAGCTTTTGGAATCCCCAGGCCTCGTGGCTTCCAGCTTTTGGAATCCCCAGGTATTCCTCCACTGCAGCAGCATCAGTCACCTCAGTCTACCCAGTCTTCATACAGCCACCTTCTCTCTGTGTGGCTGTTTTTTCACCTGGCATTCTCCTCTTGCGTAACTCTGTTTTCTCTTTTATTAAGAACAAAATTCATATTGCATAGGGGCCCACCCAAAAGACCTCATCTTAAATTGATTACATTTGCAAAGACCCTATTTCCAAAGGAGGTCCCATTCACAAGTATTGCAGGTTAGGACTTAGCCATGTCTCTTTGAGGAACACAATTCAATTGTCAGGGGGGGCCAACTCAAGGATAGTTTCCCTGAGGTCAGAGTCCCCCCATCCCCTCTTCCCTACTCAAAGGATGGCAGGGAGAGAGGCGGAAAGGACCAAGTCTTTGAGGGCATTATTGAGCCAATCATAAAACCACCCTTTTCTGGACTTGCTGCAAGATAAATAATCTTATCTGGAAAATAGTATGACTTGATATTTTGTTTAGTTGTAGGTAAAAGTTTCCCCACTCATGCAAGAGAACTGACTCATACTGCTGTTGTCAAATTTAAATGAACAGATAAACTAATGCCAGTCTGACACTAAGCATGGTACTTGACATGTTGGCCAATATCAGTAGTTGACCAAATAATAATGATTATTATTTGGTGAAAAGTCAAAGTTGTACATTTTCTGTTTCCTTCTTTGACTTGAGGTTAAAAAAAAAAAAAACTCTCTCTGACAGAAATATCTAAATCCTCATAATACACAGATTTTACTTTTGGCTAACTTTGAGATGAAATTCACTTTATTAGCAATTGTATTTATATTATTAGGCAATGAGATTGAATTTTAGCAAGAGTCTGAAAAAATTCAATGAAGGCAAATATCTATTAAAGAAATAAATATGACAGCATTACCAATACATTCAGTTTATAAAATTCTGACTTGTTCAAGATTCAAGTCACATTAAAAGTTTACTCTCAATCCTATAATGAAGCAGCAAACATCACCATCATGAGGCCAGTCATAGATTTCTATGATCAGCTATAGTGTAAAGATCTTGGTTTTGTTTAATATGACACTCTTCATATTTCCAGGTAACACTTTTTTTTACTGAACAAGTGAAAATTACTTTGAGTTTTCATTATTATATGTACTAGATAGTGTCTTAAAATATTTTTGAAGTAGAGAATTCCTTTGTTATTTACGTGATTCAGGTTGTAATAAAAATTCTCACAAAATACTTCCCTAGGAATTCTTCACAAAAATCTAATGATTAAGTTTTGGGATTTATGTCAGACTATATTTGAATATTGTTTTAGAATTTTTAACTAACAAAATATTTATTATATGAAGTCAAATTTATTCATTCAGAATTCTGTATTGAAAGATTCCATATAGTCAGTATTCAATATATAAATGTTTAACATTTATATATTTTTGTTTTCAATATAAAATAGCCAAGTAAATCCATTATGATAATCCCTTCAATCATATCTCTGCATTCTATGTTCATATTAACAGTTTTTGATCCCTATCTTTAAACACATTTTATTTCTTCTTTCTTCACAAGTCTTTATTTACAAAATGAGCCCTTTTGTCACATACACATCTATTACATTGTAAAAAATACCTACAGCTAGGATAAGGTAAATTGGTAGCACTAACAAAATACTCGTTATTGTGCTATGCGAGAAACCACATTATTGGTGTAGTTGCAATGAATTCTTACCTTGTTCCATATCCCACAGAGCTCCCACTGACATCTGAGAACATTCAGCTTTCACATGTGCTCTGTCATCTTCTTCATTTTTCTTTTAGATATAGGTCAACACCATTCCACAGCTCTTAAGCAATTTAAGTGTTTTGAAGTTATTTGATTCCTGCAGTATTTCTTGTGGGATCTTTGTATATGCAGGCACTCACGAAGAAACGAAATTCTTTTTTCTCTGCTATAATTAAAAGAGGTTCAACTAAGGGAGAAAATATTTGACTTTGGCCCTTATACATGTAATGAGAATTAGGAACCTTTCATTATTAGATAATAGATACTTTAAATGCAAGCTCTGTTGACCTGTCCTAGTTTCTAAGTGGCAAGTGTTATATCTACAATATCCATCATAATGCTAACTACATAAAGCATCTTAATAAATATTAAGATTAAATGATATCACGATTATGAAAGAAGCAAGAAAAAGATGAATCCTAGCAAATCATAACTTTTATCCTCCATTCTCAGATTCAGATCATGAATTTAGTGGAACACCATTCTCAAAGAAGAAAATGGACACAGAAGCAGCCATCTTTATAACAAAATACTTCCATTTTTCATTAGGGTGCTAAAAAGGCAGTTATTGTCATTAATATTTTGGTCACATTATGATACTTAGGATATTCCAAAAGATTCATGACTACTGGAGGACAAATGTATGCATTAGTATGCTCAGAGGATATAATGTTATTTGTTAAGTAAAAGATAAAAACTGATTGCCAAATATACTTTAGATAAGCACTTAAAATACTTATCTCAAACGATTTTGTTGTCAGTATGTCTGGGTTCTGATCCTAGCTACGATATTACCCTGTTATTTAACTTTAAGCAAATTACTTAATTTTGTCTCAACTTCCTCCTCAGTGAAATAGGAATAATGAATACTTGCTTCAGAAAGCTTTGTTCAGTTCATAAAATTTGAACCTAATATCTAGCCCAGTATAAGTGACCCAACAAATATTAACTGTAAAATGTTGGGATGGAGACAGATAATTCCACAAAAAAAAAAAAAAAAAACAACAACAACACTTGCTCAATTATTTGAATGAAATTATTATAGGAAGTAAAGTTTTACATATTCTGCCTGGCAGTTTTCTGTATCTCACAATTAATGAAATGCAAATTCAGTAAAATCTTATCTAGATTTCTTCAGCATTTTAGGCAACATGAATGCATTTTTTTACTTGTCTATTATCTAGCTGAGCATCCCAGCCTGTTGGAAGCATTGCACTTTGGGTTAATCATGCTTTCAATCTTAAATTTTTCTTCAAAGTCTTATCATTCATTCTTAGTTGGTCATAGATATCTGATAGTTATGATTTTAGACACTTGCCTTATTTCCTCAGGAAAGGAATGCAGATAAATATTTTGTTATTCCCAGTCACTTTAAATGTGCTGCCTCAAAATATCATACTCTTGGTCAGGTAACTACATATGAGATGGATATTTTCTAATGTACTGGAGTGATGTGATATTTAACTAGCCAAGTCCATCAGCCGGACACGGGATTGGATGAGAGCTGGTTGTTTGAACAGCTGATAGATGACCATGATAAACTTTGCTTCAGTGATTGTACCTCTGTAGCTAATGCCCTCCGGAGGGGTGCTGTCCATCAAGACATTCTAGAGCACATTTCCTCATGACCTCTGTGATTGGTCCTTTAACCCTGTTCAATACAGCAGTAGATGTGCATATCCCAGTACACAAAACATCCTTGTCAAAATAGCACTGATTTTTAATTTTTTATATAGTGATAAATATTTGAAAAGCTAAATTTCTTTCTTCCTTCTTTTATTCTCCAGAGCTTTTGTTTTCCATGTTGTGTAACATTTTTGATAAAGGTGTAAAAGTTCATGTATTGTGGTTGAAATCTGCTTACTTTGTGCATGATAACAGAGGTGTTTGCATGAGCCTTTTTCTAATAGCACATTATAGCTACAGAAGCAATCACAAATGGAATAACTCTCAGGGAGCATGATAAAGGGGAGAACTGAATAGGAGGCCCTCTAGAGTTCCTTTAAAGTGAAATTCCCATTAATAAGTTAAAAAGTGGAAAGGGGGAAAGAGAGAACTGTGATTACCTGGTTCTTATTTTATGTGTAATTGTGAATTTTCTCTCTTCTTAGTTCTTTCTTACATCTGTCTCTTAGAGAAGAAAACAGAGCGGGACTATAATAATTGAGGCAAGAGCTATTCTAACCTAAACCTCCATCTATGTCTGCAACGTGGAAAGCAGGGCATCTAGAATAAAACATGGGATACAGACAAGTTTTATTACGTTTGAATTGCTAGGCACGTTAAACGGGAGTATGCTACCTTTCATTTTAAATACAAAAATAGATCTTTTGTTTGACAATTTTTTAATTACGATTTTACTGTGTAGAAGACTCCCTGGCCAACATGGTAAAATCCTGTCTCTACTAAAAATACAGAAAATTAGCCATGTGTGGTGGCATGCACCTGTAATCCCAGCTACTTGGGAGGCTGAGTAGGAGAATTACTTGAACCTGGGAGGCGAAGGTGGCAGTGAGCTGAGATCGCGCCATTGCACTCCAGCCTGAAATTCCGTCTCAAAAAAAACAAAAAGACTCCACTGACTCTATAGTCTGTAGCCATTGTGGAAAATAGAAAGTAGTGTTTGGTTTTCAAATAATTTATAATAGTCATCATTAGCACCAGATGAAACACAGGAGCCTATGGATGGTTCACATGGAGTTTCATGCTCATGTATGTAAGGAGATGATACAGGAGGGAAGTATCTTGTGAGACAGCCAGTGATGCTATCCATGCAAACACAAAGTGGGAAATTACATATAACAAATTGTTCATGTTAAAATTAATTATTTCTTATAGTTGAAATACTATAGGAATATAAAACACAAAATATAAAATAGTTATTTAGTAGTTATATAAAATACAAAGTATATGTTAAGCTAGTTCTACATAATGTTCTGTGGAAGAGTTCTTGTCATAGACAATAAGGCAATGTATTAATTTCCAACTTGTTATACCTATATCCTGTACAAACTTAATGAATTATACAGAGGAGATGCTATGTCCATTTACAGTTTGAAAGTTTGCTATACCAAAAGATTGTGATGTATCTCGTTTGTGTGCTAATAGTTACAGAGCCCAGTGAATACAGAATGAGGCTGTCAGTGGGCTCTGCTGGGCTATATGTTTGATGATAATTCAATGTCCTTAATTCTCAGAACTAGGCATGACCATCTGTCTGATAACAAAAAAGGAAGGAAAATATTGTGAGGGGAAATATTTGGGCTTTTGGCCATTGCAGAAGAATCATTTATCAAAAAAGTGAAACAGAATAATTGCGAGGGAAATGCAACGTGGGTTTAAACTCATGGGTACCTTGGCTTAGAAAATACTTTATTGTTGAGAGGGGAAAAATTACTAAAGATGGCCTTTTGTTTTTTATATTAAGTAGTCCTTATAAACAAAAATAAAACTTTTTAGTGTTTAGACCAAGAATAGAAGAACATATAGTTTATAACATAATGAATTTCCTTCCCAGTCACAGAATATTTCCTACGTGTCTATTTGCCATGTAAGAGTGTGTTGGGCTACCATTCTGCCTTAGGGGTTCTCTTCTATACCTCAAGTCCCTGAAACTCAAATCTGAATTTTTAAGGATCTCAGAGTTTTTCCATCCTCTGAGATCTCTATCTGTTTTCATATTCAAATGAAAATGTCCGAGCAACCTATTTCACATATAGTGGGAAACCAGGGTCTTCCTTTTTCCTCATTCCTCTTTCTTTACCCAGCCTTGTATACTGCCTCTGTTTCTTTCTTTACTAATGCATGGTTTGTATGGACAGGAAACACTTATAGATGTTTTGGTGTCATGGAAAGATATTACAGCAAACCAAACTACAGATAGCTACTTCAGATTAAATGTTTGATGTCAGCATTCTCTAATTTGCAATACTCTCCCACTGATCATCCCTTTCACCCCAATGGTCTAATGTGCCATTGTCCAGAATTCTCTAATTTGCAATACTCTCCCACTGATCAACCCTTTTACCCCAATGGTCTAATATGCCATTGTTTTCTTGAATCTGACTTCAAATTTTCTTCATTTCTTCCTGCCTCTTGTTAAAGGAAAAATTTAAACAAAATAATTTAGCAGAGTTTATTTCGGCAAAGAACACTTCATGAGGCAACAGAACCAGCAGAGATTCAGAGACCCTTGCCCAGCAATGTGAGCAGCAGCTTGGATAGGCTAAATGTCAAGTAAAGCAAAGACACTGCTTGATTGGCTACTTCTAGACATTTGCCTTATTGAGTATAATCTGGTGGAAAGTCTCTAGTTAGAGGTTAGCTGACCATTTCTGATTGGATAAGTGTAATTTTGCTTCACTTTACATTGGTCTTTGCTTTGCTTACCTAAGAACCCAAAGGGCTGGTCAGCATTCTCAGCCAATGCTTCCCCATTATGTATATTTTAAATGCTCTCCTTCTCCCTGAGTTCATGACCCCTCTCTCCAGAAAATGGAAAGTCCACATTTTTCTACTTCCTTTTGCAGAATAAATGTGTTCTTTCACCTATCCAGCTTATGCTCAGGAGCGTACCTTTTCTAAGCCAAATGGCTCATTTAGACATATCTAATCATTGTTCTTCAGAATAAACCAGAAATACATCTGCCTTCCTTGTCCCCACCCATACATTATTGTTTCTTTTCCACTCTACTCCAATCAGGATCTCCATGGGTCTTTGACCTGCTAAAAATACAATACCTGTCTCTGACACAAGCCCTCTGCCATCTTTTCCGTTTCTTGCTAACCTTGAGGTGTTGGGGCTGCTTTCTTTTTCTTTGCTAGCCACTGCCACCTACTGACTAGCTGCAAAATGAGGGCGAGCCCTTCCTTTCACCTTCAGAAAACTAGAAAGTTGATCCCTTCCTTTGCAAATTTCTTTTTAAAACCCTGCTGACAATAGGAAAAGAGAGGGTAACAAATAAAAAATTACTGATAACAACTGCTTTTCTCTGAAAAGACCACAGAAATCTGTTGATCAAGTAAAGCCAACTTTATTGCCCATTGCAATAAAAGCAATTATCTCTTAGGTAAAGTCTTTGTAATGTTTTATAAGGGGCAGTATAAGGGCAGATACATATAAGATGTTGAGATGTGGCTTAACTCAGGCCTTTTAATGCTGAAACGTAATTGAGGCTGAGCAATGCCTGTGATATAATAGTTCAAGTTTGATGGCATCAGGGACAGAGGGGGATTGAAACAAATCTTGAGTAAACAGTCATTCGATAAACTAAATTTGCTAATTTGGGTAATGTATTATCCTGAGAAACCTAGTGAACTAGTCTATCCTCTAAATAAACACTTTTTCAGGAAGTTCCTAAAACAAACACTTTTATTTGCAGCCTTATCCTCTGGGCAACGATTTCCTGGAATATTACAGTCATGGAGATACAGGCAGTCTTAGTTCTTGATCTAGCTGTGTGGTTATGTTACTGGAAAGGGGTCTGGATCCAGACCATTAGAGTGTCTCTGGATCTCGTGCCTGGAATTTTCTATTCTCCTGCAACAACATTCCTGTCTCATTATGATCATGGTTCCTTCACACAAGCTGTGAAAGCAGAGGTGCAGCCAGTTTTTCTTCAGTGAGGGTAACATTGGATACATCCATGACTTGTTGCTGATAAAATACGTATTAGGGAAGGAAAGACAAAATGCAGCAGGCAAGTAGGGGGATGATTTTTATTCAGGCTATTTCAACAGGAAGAACATATTAATGAGGAAGATCACAAGTTAGGGAGAAAACCTGGGTGGAGGTGGGTCTCATCGGAGTCCTGGAGAAGGCAGAAGTGGGTTTTACCTTAGAATATGTGAGGGCAGGGTCATCTTTTGCATTTAGCCATTTCTTGGAACACAAAGGAGTGTGATTATTTGGGAGAGCAAAAAAATGGAAGGATTTCTTCATCAAAGCTGTTTTCTGTGTGCACAGAGCTGGGGTAAAATTTGACATTGTCAGTGGAAATATAAGTCAAATTAAAGAGTGAGCACACTCTTGTTCACACCTGTTTCCTTTGTATACCAAGAAGAAAGAGGAAGTAGGAGAATCATGTTTTACTAAGCTGTAAAGTTCTACCATAGTAATTTTTTATGAATTCATTATTTTTCTTCATGCATATTTCTGCAATAAGAATTTGGTTGGGTTTTTTGACTGTAAAGTTACTATATTCTTCAGTGATATGTAGGGCTTACGTAAAAGAATATTGTTCTTTTGGTAGCTTGCCAGCCATGTGGTCCCAAACTCCTTGACTTACGTGTGCCTGGCTGGTTCAGTTTCTTTCTTCCTCATTCACTTTCACTTTATTGAGGCAGTGATCTCTGTGGAAAATAAGTAGCATTATTTAGGGCCTGATCTAGAAAGACTTTTGTGTTTTGTTTTTGTTTATTGCTTCCCAACAATAGAACTTAAATTCTTTTATTTTTGTGGATACATAGTAGGTTTATATACTTATGAGGTATGTGAGATTTTCTAAAAAATGTATGTATTATACTTTAAGTTCCGGGGTACATGTGCAGATAGCACAGGTTTGTTGCATAGGAATACATGTGCCATGGTGGTGGTTTGTTTCATCCCTCACCCCATCGTCTACGTTAGGTATTTCTCCTAATGCTATCCCACCCCTAGCCTCCCACCCACCAGGCGCCAGTGTGTGATGTTCCCCTCCCTGTTTTCATGTGTTCTCATTTTTCAGCACCCACTTATGAATGAGAACATGTGGTGTTTGGTTTTCTGTTCTTGTCTCAGTTTGCTGAAAATGATGATTTCCAGTTTCATCCATGTCCCTGCAAAGGACATGAACTCATCCTTTTTTATGGCTTCACAGTATTCTATGGTGTATATGTGCCACATTTTCTTTATCCAGTCTATCATTGATGGGCATTTGAGTTGGTTCCAAGTCTTTGCTGTTGTGAACAGTGTCACAATAAACATACGTGTGCATGTGTCTTTATAATATAATGATTTATAATCCTTTGGTTATATGCCCAGTAATGGGATTGCTAGGTCAAATGATATTTCTATTTCTAGATCCTCAAGGGTTAGCCACACTATCATCCACCATGGTTGAATTAATTTACACTCCCACCAACAGTGTAAAAGCGTTCCTATTTCACATGAGATATTTTGATACAGGCATACAATACATATTAAACACCTCCTATAAAATTTGTATCCATCCCCTCAAGCATTTATTCTTTGTATTACAAAACAATCCAGTTATACTCTTTTAGTTACTTTAAAATACACACATTATTGTTGACACTGTCGTCCTCCTCTTATACTATCAAATACTTGGTCTTATTCTTTCTTTCTAATTATTTTTTGTCCCCATTAACCATACCCATCTCCCCGCTGGCCCTCTCACTACCCTTTTCAGTCTCTGGTAGCCGTTCTATTCTCTAGCTCCATGAGTTCATTCCAATTGGAAAACTTGATTATCATTAGTTTCCCAACAACAAGACACTTTTGCCTAATTCTAGATATCATTGTCTTATTGACATCTTATTTGATGTTCATATGCCAAATCTTTTCACACTTTGTCCTTTCTTCCAGAGGGGAGTAATTTCTCCTTTCTCTACACAATAAAGTTTCCAGTGTTAATAGCCACGTAGATTCCCACAGTTACTAGGTGACTTCAGATATCTAGTCATCATGATGTCTCGTCATTCATATAGGTTTTGTTCTCTAGAGAAGTAATTGACATTCTGTTGGTATTTTATTTATGCATGATAAAAATATAGTTATCAATAATGACAAATATTGTTATCAGTGATAATTCTACTCTGTTCTCATCCATGTGCTCAATTTAAAATCTTGTTCCCTAAAAGAAAAAGAAAAATGGATGTCTTGTATATTCTGAAAAAGTTATAATTAATTAAATTTTTTATCAAGTGATATTAAAAGTGTATAAACTGAGGTTCTGAAAGATGTAGTATTGGCTAGAAAATCTATGCCTATGTAAATCTATTCATCTTCATTTGATCATGGCACAATTTCAAACTACTTCTAGATATTAAGATGTCACCACAATTTTATTTGAAGGTAAGTATATAAAAGTTATTTTTTAAGATGTAAAACAAAGTAATTTCTGTTTATTCATAAAATTATTTTATTATCATTTAATAAAGACCATAATAGGTAAATATTAGTTTATTGTGAGATTTAAATTACCCTGCTTCAAAAGTGACACCCTTCCTTTTTTGACAAATTTGATAATTTCCAGAAACAATTAAAATCTCCACAAATTGAAAACTCTGTATGAGCTAAAAAAAAAAAAAAAAAAAAAAAGGTTTATTCTTAAAGTCAGTAGGGATAGTTATGGCAAAATAGGACAGTTTATTTCATTTATATGGTGGTGATTCATTTTTAGAAAGTGACAATATATTTTGGGAAGTTTACCTCCAAAACCTAGGAGAGTTCTAAATAACTCTTCATTGAAATATTTGAGGAAATAGACAACTAAACAAGAAAGAAAATAGTGAAGCATTCGGCACAGAAATGTACGTGGCGCTTCTCGTGGGCAGGAACATAGGCAATCCTCTGTGCCCAGGAAGGAGCCCGTTGGCTGGCACTCTGTCATCTCAGTGAAAGTACAAATAGCTATGGAGAGTCATAGCTCATGAGTACATTACCGGAGACTTTCCAAGAACCACAAATCTGACTTCAAGATACTGTGTCAGAATTTTTATATGTCAAAAAAATCAGTTGGGCCAGGCGCTATTGTTCATGCCTGTAATCTCAGCACTTTGGGAGGCCAAGGCAGGTGGATCACCTGAGGTCAGGAGTTTGAAGCCAGCCTGGCCAACATACTGAAATCCCACCTCTACTAAAAATACAAAAAATTAGGTAAGGTGGTGGGTGCCTGTAATCCCAGCTACAAACTTCATCTCAAAGAAATAAATAAATAAGAAAAAATAAAAATTAATTGACAAATTTATAAATTAATGTATCATCTATATTATTTGGTGAATATAAAAGCTATGTGCTCAAACCTTGAATGTGTTCACACATCCATGGGAATGTAAAAAGAACAAAAAAATAACCAGAGTGACCAGAATAAAAATTAATGAACATCCTGAAATTGCTGAACATTGCTTTATTCCTCTATAAAATTGTAAAGATATCATGTTTTACCCAGGCTCTTTTAGAAAATTATTTAAATAACACATTAATTTATATAAAACTAAAAACTATAGCAATTCAGTATAGAACAAATTAGATATAGGTAAAAATGACACCTTTTCACTCATTTTGAATATTATTGTATGCACTTGAGATATATTCAGTATCATCTCTTTGTGAATGGTCTTTTAATGAAATTAATGACCATCAAACAATACCATTTTCATTACTCTGTATGTACAAAGGGTAGACATTTGAAAAAGATCCACACACCAGGAATATCTTTTTGATTCTTCAGATGGAGGAATTTTCCTAAGCTGTTATTCAGTAAGCATCAGGAAAGAAGTGTAAAACAGATTGAATGGAGGAACTGTACAAAGTAAAGATCAAGGCAGCTCTAAACCAGATATTCCTTGGAAGAGATGAAATGATTTCCCATAGCTCCTGCCACTCTCCTGTGTTTTTGTTGTTTGCTTTTTTGTTGTGGTTAATGGATTAATCTCATTCTTGAAATTCCTTTTGTGAGACTTAGCTGCTGAGAACTGTCCAGATTCTTCTAGAAATTGAAAAAGCAACAGAAGTTACTAACATGACCCCAAGGGAAGTGATGTGTAGAGAAAGATCTTAATCATTAAAGCTCTAAGATTTCTAGAAAAATAGATAGACGGTAGTATTTATCATAGTTTTTATCTTATCATAATTATTTTCTATAAAGAAGCCAGCTCAAGATAAAATTATGTGGTAGCCAGGTGTGCTTCTAACATTCCTGTATCCCTCTTTTCCCCTTACCCATTCCCACCCGGTGCTATCCTGCCATGCTCCTTTATACCCTTTCATCTGCCTATAGATACAGACATCTACACATGTCTGTACTCTCTGGGCCACCAGATTGGATCTAAATGGTACTATCTTAATACCTGTTAAACTATAGGTCCAATAGAGTGAACAGTGGTTTTCTAATCTCTCATTTTCTCTCTAATGAAGTTCTCCAGTCTTTCCCAGTTAGATTTACTAAAAGCTATGCTGTCATCTTTTCTGAGTAGCCTAGCTGTTTTCAGTTTTCCTTGATTGCGTCTTTTATGCCCCCAAGAACTGCCAGTTTAAACTGTTGGTTTTATGTCCCATGGATAATAACCTCGTTTGGGCTATTTTTATCACTCCCAGACTGTAGTTGTTGTTCTTTGGCTAGTGTCCTGGCACCAAGTCATACATACTCAGTCTTAGTCTCGTGTGATTGCCAGATTTATCTTGAGGAAATATCACCTTAAGTTCTTCAGATACTAGAAAATCTTCAGCGGCTTCTCATTGCCTATTGACCAAGGCCAGATCTCCTTTTCTTTATATATCTATCCTCTACCATTTGACTACCCCCGTGATACTGTGTAAGGAGGATGTTTGCATCACTTGATTATGTAGGAAATGAATGTTGAGTCTTCCGCTGACAAATCTCACTTGAAATGGCTTTCCTTCTACTTCCATTTGTTGAAATCCTACCCAGTTTCCAAGACCAATCTAAAATTCCACCTCCTTATTAAAAACAAACGTGTTAGCAGGAAATAATCTGACCGTGTTTAGATTTTCCCAGCAATTTGTTTATTTTCATTAATTTTTTTTTGAGACAGAATTTTCCTCTGTCACTCAGGCTGGAGTACAGTGACACAGTCTCAGCTCACTGCAACCTCTGCCTCCTGAGTTCAAGCAGTTCTCTGTCTCAGCCTCCTAAATAGCTGTGATTACAGGCGCCTGCCACCAAGGTCGGCTAATTTTTTGTATTTTTAATAGAGACAGGGTTTCACCATCTTGGCCAGGCTGGTCTTGAACTGCTGACCTCATGTTCCACCCTCCTCAGCCTCCCAAAGTGCTGGGATTACAGGCATGAGCCACCTCACCTGGCCCACAGCAATTTTTAAATCTGTAACTCTTTAACTCCCTTTTAGTTTTATAAACTTAAACACACCTGTTAAATTATAAGTGACTTAGAGGCATCACTATCCATTTTACTATAGCCAGTCTTTATGTCTGCATCTTTTTTTTTAATCCAGTTTGTTTTGGGTTTTACTTAATTTCTTACAAGTTTAATATCTGACTTTTATTTTTTATCATGCAGTTAAAGGCTTAGACTCCCTGTATAAGCAGTTTATTTAAAAAGTGTTTCAATAATCTAGCTTAAGATATAAACCATTACCCATGAACTTTGAAGCCTTCTTTGTTCTTCTCTGATCTCAGACTGGTGAATGCGAACTGCTATTGACCTATGGGTTTAATTTTCAAATCTTTGACTATAATTAAAGTGAGTATCTTAATATATATTGGCCATTTGTGTTCATCTTCCATGAAATTTTTATTCATTTATTTCCTCTTTAATTACTTTTTAAAATATTTATTGTTGAGAGTTTTTTTGTATTTTAGATCTTAGTATATAGTGTATTTGCTCAGAATATTTTTTAACAATGTGTAGCTTATCTTTTCACTTGCTTTATGATGTCTTTTGATAAGCAATGGTCACTACTTTTAAAGTAGTAGAATGTATTATTATTTTCCTCTGTGGTTCATAAGCTTTGTGTCTTGAAGTAATTCCTTCTTACTCAGAAATCATGAAGGTAAGTGTCTGAATCTTTTTTCTAAAAATTGTAAGGTTTTGCTTTGAGTATGTAAGTACTTCTTAAATCTTGAATGGCTTTCATAATAAGGTGTGAGGTAAAATCAGTTTTCATCTTTCTTCCTTTTTTCACATGGAAATTGCCAAAGCACAGTCCAACATCCCACGCTTCCCACGTTATTCCTCAAAGCCCACTGGGCTGTATGTCAAATGACTGTGATACAGTAGAACATAAGCCAGAATCTTTGCTTGTTTGGTTCAATGGCTTGTGCCAACCACCCACCACTAACCCTAACACAAGTAACATTCAATAAATATTTGTTGAATGAATACTTTGGATCTGTTTCTAAATTTACTATTCTTTTTCACTGGTCGAATTGTTTAATAACTCATTCTTTATTGCCATAATTTTACTTGTCTGTTCTTGGAATTTTGTTTTTCACATATATTTTGTATCATCCTGGCAAGTGCTACAAACAAAGAAATGATCAAACTTGTTGAGATGCTAATTTAAATGTTCTATCTGTAGATAAATGTGGGGAAAATAGAAACCTTTTAGATAATTTGTAGTCTTTCAAAAAATTAGTTACTCTGTAAAATCCTTAGCATCTTTTAAAAAATTTTTCCTCTAGATGTGTGCTCATGTGTGTACCTGTGTATGTGAACATATTGTATGTATACATAGCATTATATATGTAACATTTCCTGTTATTGGTGGTTAGAAATGCTTTCTAAAATTATCTGTTGTCAGTTTTTAAAGGTTTCTTTTCATTTGTATTTTGTTAAGTGGTTTTGCTGAATTTATGGATTGCATTTTTTTCATCTATTGACCTAATTTATTCTGTTAATATGGCAAATTAGACTAATAGGTTTTCAAATGCAAAACCTAATTGTAATTCTTGGAGAAAACTCTTTTGGCAATGACAAGCTGTCTTTCATAAAACAATCCTGATTTCATTTAGCCTTTACTATGTTAAGGATTTTAGCATCTATATTTACAAGTTGGAACAACCTATAATCTGACATGCTCATAATGTCCTTTCCTGCATAAATATCAACCTTACACTAGACTTACAAGTCTTTGGAAGGGTTTGCATGAGATGAAAATTAACTTTTTTGTTGAATATTTTGTGAAACTGGTGTATAAAACTCTCCAGCCTGAGGTTTTAATGTTGTAACTTAAATAGCGATGAAATTTCTCCAGTGTGGGAATAGTATAGGTTTCCAATAATTTTAGAATCTATTTTGGCAATTTATATATTTTTAGATTTTGTTTTTCTAGTTTGTCTGTTTTCAAATGTATTGACATAAAACTGCACAAAATATTCTTTTACCTTTTAAAAATCACTCCTTCATCAAATGAAATGTACATTTTGATTCCTAATGGTACTTGATATTTTTCTTTAAAAAAATTAGATCTGTCTTAGGTTTGTGAATTCTGTGAAATTTGTCAGCAAACAGACCTTTGACTTTATTAAGCTATTTAGTAAATTTTAATTTTCTTTTAAAATTCTGTTCATATAACATTCCTACTTTATTTTGATTAACACTGTTTTTTGAACCTCTTATTTTAGATATTTAATTAATTTTCAGCTTTTATTTTCCAATATAATCATTTATCATGGTAAATTTCTCTCCACATACTGCTTTAGTCTAGATCTCACAAGTCTTGATTTATTAATGATCAGTTATGAGTGATTCCTAAATACCTAAATGATTTCCTATGAATCATACGTTATTTAGCAAGATGTTGCTTGTTTTTATCTTTTAAACCATTGATTTCTTATTTAATTGAATTGTACTCATAGTATGTATGTATATAACATTTACACTTTAAATTTGTGGCTAATTTTTATGGCTTACAATAGTGCTTCTCAAATTACCTAAGGGACATTTTCTTTTAAATTTCTTAGCTATCATGACTAATACATTTGTAAATGCAATAAATTAATAAGCAAATAAATTACTATGAAGATAAAAAATTTAAAAGGCATACAAAATGCAAACCTATATTTTACTATTCACAAGCAATTTACATTCCAGAAAATGTAATCAGAACAAAATAATGATGGAGGAAAGAAAAGAATTATAAAAATAGAATTTATGATTCACTAAAATTGCCCACAAGGTGATTAATGTAAAGAATTTCTATTAAACTCCTAACTCTGTCATTCTAGTATCATAACAAAACTAAAATTTATAAAGGAAATAACAAGTTTCTATTATATTCGAAGTGTTTAATGTGACAAATGAGCTTGTTTCTTGCTTATAAATTTATCTAATCTAGATTATATTTATAACCATAATCCTCTTAGGAGATAACATATATCTGAATTATTGATATATGTTGCTTTATTAATACTCTATTGTAGAGTCTAAGTTGGTTTTTGAACAAGTAGAGAGTTGGAGTGCTGATGACCCTGCAGTCAGCAATCCCTGTCTAAGTATTGACTCCCTAAAACCTTTACTAATAGCCTAGTGTTGACCAGAAGTCTTAGTGATGATGAAGTCAGTGAACACACATTATATGTGTTACAGGCATTATATACTGTATTCTTACAACAAAGTAAGCTAGAGAAAAGACAGTGTTATTAAGACATTAATAAGAAAGAGAAAATATATTTGTTACTTATTAAGTGGAAGTGGATTATCACAAAGGTCTTCATCCTCATCATCTTCATGTTGAGTAGGCTGAGCAAGAAGAGGAGAGATTGGGAGGTGGAGGAAAGTACATATATAAGTGGGCCTGCACAGTTCAAGCCTGTGTTGTTCAAGAGTCGCCTGTGTTAGTTATCTACCACTGCATAATAAATTGCCCAAATATGTAATATCTCAAAACAGTGAACTTATTTTAAAGTTTCTGTGGGTTAGGATTTGGGGAGCAGCTCAGGTGTTTGGTTCTGGCTTAGGATCTCTTTCATAAAGTTATGGTCAAAGTATTGACTGAGTCTGTTTCCTCTGAAGGCTTGGGAAGGCTGAAGGATCTTGTTCTAAAATGGCAGATTCATATGACTGCTGGCAGACCCTCCTTTCCTCCTCAGTTGGGCCTCTCCATTGTGCTGCTTAAGTGTCCTCACTATGAGGCTGCTGCCTTCTCTCCAGAATAAATGGTCCAGGAGGAAGGAAATGCAATGCCTTTTTTGTTTAGTTTCAGAAGTCACTTACCATCACTTCTGCCATATTCTGTTTTTTGGAAGCAGATCACTAAAGTCAATCCACAAGTAGTGGAGTTAGTCTCTATCTCTTAAAGGGAGGCTTACGAAAGAAATTATGACATATTTTAAAATCATTGTATAGAGAAACTAGTCTCAAAACTTTATATGAATGCAGGAAGAGATTTCAGGTTCAGAATGTTCATTTCATAGCTTCTGTCTAAATTGAAACAAGTGATGTTTCATTTTAACTTTATATTTAATATGCCATCAGTGGCCAATTTCAATAATTTATGTTATAAAATTATGAGTAAGTTTAGCTTTTGATGAAAAAATGGATTCTGTGTTCATGAATTTCATATGTATTCATGAAATTTCATTTTTTGGTAGAAAATAATTTTGGAAGATAAAATTTAAAAATATTCTATCAAATTCAAAAACAGTTTATTGATAACTTTTCACAGATACATAATATTGAAATCATCATCTCTTTCACTGTAATGATTATGAAATTTTGGAACATATCATAGGAATCTGGAGAAACTGTACCTTCCCTACTCTCTAAAGTTTGTTTATGTCCTTTAGTAATATCTGCCATTAAAAAATATGTGCCATTCCTTCTATGCATTCAAGTAAATACCAGAAGCAATAGACAGTATCCCTTCTGCCCACTTCTTATGTTTAAAATGTTTAGACTAAACTGGTTTGTTACTTTGCAAAACCATTATTGATTCTGTATTGTGAATATTGTCAATTACACTCATGATAACTATAGATTTGATAACAGTTGTGTATAATTTCCATATTTTCATGTGAAGAAAATATTTTCAAAATTAATAGATGGCCTTTACATAATTCACAAATCTTAATTATGAGTAATTAATTAGAGTAATGTTGGAATACATGTATACAATGTGTAATGTTCAAATTAGGGTAATTAGCATATCCACCAACTCAAACATTTATCATTTGTTTCTGTTGGGAACATTCAGAGTTCTCTCTTCTGTTTGAAAACATATAATAAGTTATTGTTAACTGTAGTCACTCCATTGTGCTATGGAATAACCAGAATTCATTCTGCTATCTAGCTGTGATTCTGTATCCATTAACCAATCTCTATTTCTCTTGCCCTGCCCTGAACCTTTTCAGACTCTCACAACCACAGTTCTACTCTCTACTTTTATGAGCTTAACTTTGATTGGATCCTACATATGACTGAGATCATGCAATATTTGTCTTTCTGTGACTGAATTATTTCACTTAATGTCCTCAGGGGTCATCATGTTGCAGGGCATGACAGGATTTCATTCTTTTCTGTGGCTGACTAGCATCCCTCTGTGTTTGTATGCTACATTTTCGTTACCCATTTTTTCTGATGATGGGAGCTTAGGTTGATTCCATATCTTAGCCTTTGTGAATAGTGCAGCAATAAACATAAGGGTGCAGATACTTCTTAGATATTTTGATTTCATTCTCTTTGGATAAATATCCAGATTCTTTGGATAAATATCTTCGGATAAATATTTAGGTTCTTGTGAAGTGGTAGTTCTGCTTTTGTTTTTTTTGGGGTAATTTCTATACTGTTTCCATGATAGCTATATTTGTTTACGTTCTCACCAACAGTGTGTAAGTGTTCCCATTTTTCCACGTCCTTGCCAGCATTTATCTTTTGTCTTTTTGACAATAGCTGTCATAACTGGGGTGAATGACACCTCATTCTGATTTTATTTACATTTCTCTGATGACTAGTAATTTTTTAATCGTAAGAATATGTAAATGAGGAAAGCAATATATTACTTGACCTTCTGGCAAAAATTCTCAATCTGAGTAACTGTGTGGCTGTACTCTAAGAACGTACTCTCACATAATACATAAAGTCCAAGTCCTGTTTGCACACTGATTGTATCAAAGAGTGTCAAATGGTTATAAAACTTTCTCAGTGCTTACCCTTAGTTGCTGAGCTTGTTTTGTTATGGATCGTTAACAGGCATTCATGAATTACTCTTGTCTGTGGACCAGAATTTTAGCAGCAGAGACTTAGGACATGGGCTTTTTTCTTAAATGTTTCTGTGTGCTGGAAAAAGAATGTATATATTTCAGATGTTGGATCAAGAGTTCTGTATTTATCAATTTGATGAAACTTACTATAATTTAAATCTTCTATACATTTACTGATTTCTGTTGTGCTTGACTAATAAATTTTCAAATATGAAAATCTTCCACTGTGGCGATAATTTTGTCCATTTTTCTTATACTCTTGCCAAATTTTGCTTTACGTATTTTGAAGCTATCTCATTTATTTTTTAAAGATAGTACACTATTATGATTAAGAAATTGGATTCTAGAATTAGGTAACATGGATTGGACTACCAGCTGTATGACATTGGCCAAGTTTTTTAACATATACCTAAGTTTCTTTACCTATAAAATAGGAATAATAATCATATCTACTTCATAGATGAGGTGATTGCTGAAAAGATGATGAGATAATATATGCAAAGTAGTTGAGTGTGGATTTATAGTAAGCTCTTAATATCTAATATTATCATCTCTCAAAGCAGCCTACCCAATATATGTACATTAAACACTTCTTGGGTACATACTAATGAAATATCAAATGAATATTGAGAGAGAACCTGAATGAGTAGGTTGTTTCTTGTTACATGTAGAAATATTATAGCACTGAGAAGTCAGCCATAGATTTTAAATTCTAACTCTGCTACTTATAGCTCTATAGGTCCTTGTACCATTTTCCTAACATCTCTAGGTATTAAAATCCATAACTTAAGATAAAGGCTAATAAGTATTCTGTCCATCGGTTCATCATGCCTTGATAAAACTTGAACAAACATGGTACATATGAAGTGAAAAATACCTGCTATATACTATGGTTATACAAATGCTAATTTATTTTCTTTATTTTGTACCTTTTAAAAAATAAATTCCATAGTCCTTAATGGCTTACCTCATAAGTAATTAGGTCACAAATTTTAGGTTCTTGTCAAGACCAATGGAGATCATAATTTTGGAAGAGACAGTAGTGGAAATGTAGCGCCTCTCACAAGATACTAATTAGATCACTGCTATCCTCACCTATCGTTCTGGCCCTGACACTGATGTGAGAACCCAACAGAGAAACTACATTCTCCTAGAACTCTCGTGTAATTGTGTTATCAGTACCTATGCGACTTAAAAATCAAAATCATTTTTGTATTCTATAGCTCTGTAGATAAAAGACATTCAGAATGCCAATAAAATGGTAATAGGAGAATTGAGAATGAGTGGAAGTGGCCTTGGTGAATATGACACATGGAAGCAACTTAGGCGTAAAGAACATTATGGTGCTTCACAGTCCTATCACTGGTTGAAGACCATTTAACCTGCAGGGCTTATGATTCAACATTCCAAACAATTAGAAAAGAAATATGCTTACTTATGATTTTATCGAATGCTTTCTTATTATTCTAAGCATGCCCTAGGGGAATGGTGGATGTCCTACAGAGAACAGCAATGTTTGTGGTGGCCATCGAAATATCGAAACATAGTTAGTCCATGGTATATCTTGCAAATTTGCATCTCAAATGTCATACTTCTACAAAAACTTGGCACTTAGTATTTAATGAGTTATTGAATAATGAATTATTTTCTTCAACTTTTATATGCTGTGTTGAAAACTGTTTTAAACCAATAAGTACATCCCTGTATTATTCATCACTGATTTTTAAGCATGTATGTACATATGTATATTTTTAGGCTTGTCTTTTGTAGAATTTTGTTGTTTTTCTAGTTCCATGACACTAGTTGCAATTGCTGTGTACTTGTCTTAATTTATTTACTTAAAACTGTTATAACTGGTAGAGGAAAAGGCATTATTTTAACAAGAAAACACACTTATAAAACAGTGTATTTACTAGAAACACAGTAGACACAGTTGGTATACTTGCAAAGACTTTGACTAAATTTTCTTAGCTACATAAGATAACCAGATTTTTAGTTTGTACAGCCCACCCTAAACACAAACTCTACTAACACTTCAGTACTTAGGTACTAATGCTTTTTAACCGTTCTTTCTGATGATAAGTATATGATTGAGACAGAATTTGGAAATTACTAACTTAAAATTGCCCATAACTAATTATACTATATATTTAAAAATTAAACCAACATTTTACATATTTCCTTCTAGTTTTTTAAAATTTATTTTAGGCCAGGTGTGGTGGCTCAGGCTTGTAATCTCTGCACTTTGGAAGGCCAAGGCAGGTGAATCACCTGAGGTCAGGAGTTGGGAGACCAGCCTGACCAACATGGTGAAACCCTGTCTCTACCAAAAATAGAAAATATTAGCCAGCATGGTGGTGGGTTCCTGTAATCCCAGCTACTCAAGAGGTTGAGGCAGGAGAATCCCTTGAACTTGGGAGATAGACGTTGCATTGAGCCAAGATCTGGCCATTGTACTCCAGCTTGGGTGACAAGAGTGAGGCACCATTTCAAAAAAAATTTATTTATAAAATTAATGGCTTACTGTGCATATAATTTATCAGTGTTTATAGAAACAAATAAATATCTAGATAAATTACCAAAACAATTCCCTAATAGTGGTGGGAGTGCACTTCATGATGCTAAAATGTAATCATTCTCTAATTCTTTGCACCATACAATCTATTAACCATCTATATTGATTTTTAAAACAAATAAGCATGCTCATGGCCACAACTCACAATTTTATTGTATAAACCATTCTTCCTTTTCCAGAACCATTTTCTTCTATTCCCACTAGAGACTGAGGGCAAAGTTGCTGTTCTATTGACAAGAGTCTAGCTTCGGACCCTGCAATGATTCGCTTGGGTGTGGAATTATTTCCCTTGAAAAGCAACAAGGGAGTGCTAAGATGGTAAAGTAATAATTACTTCCTTCAGCAACAATAGTTTAGGGAAAAGCCCAAAGACATATGGGCTGAATATTTAACAGACAGCGATAATGGCGAGGTCACCGATATGACTCTGTGGGATGCTAGCAAAGCAGTATTGCATAGAAAATTGATTGAAGTCTTTGCCCAAAAGAAAAGGGAAAGGCAACTACAAATACCAGAGTTAGGGACTAAAATTAGGAGCCCCCAAAAGGAGCCTATTAAGAAGGGTAAGGCTAAAACTAATTGATTTAGAAAATGCCAAGGGGAAACTTAATAGGATTCTAAATGAGAGAATGGAGTATCTAATAACGCTCACTAAGAGCGAATTTTCCTCCCATGGCAATAAAGCAGGTACTATCTTGGCCTGCTAACATACAGGGAGAACACAGTTGAGACTAATTAGGGAAATTAAGGGACAAAAAGGGCTCCACTCTAACTCCAGTGAAATAAGAACAGGGATTGTTCTTTATTATTCTCTCATAGACCCATATAGCATTAAAATTCACATGTTATTTGAAAGTTTCTAGACTTAATTCATTACAATAAAAATACAATCTAGTTCATTCATGGCACCATTTATGACATGGCTGTGCATTTATGACCTTTCAGTGCCTTCTCTCTTAATGTGGAGTTTGGTACACAATGTGAAAAGTAACATTATGATGTAAAAAGGCCACTGGACTAGAAATCAGAAGACTTTATGCCTAGTCTTAACACCACTCACAACTTGGTAAGCAGTGTGTCTGAGTTCCATATAAACAGCAAAGCTCCTGACTCTACTCCATGTGAGCTTGACAAAACCATTATTACGGTATCCTTCCCAAACTATCAAATAATAGAAAATAAAGCAATGAATTTTTCCAGCGAAACTGTCAATGGAGCCCTCTGTACAAAATAAAAAATTAGAAAATATAAGAAGCAAATACTAAAATGACTAAACCTAATCATACAAGATGACTTGCTAATTGGTCATATGGAAATGAGTAAGCTAAAATTAGTAGAGTGCTTATTGTAGATGTTTACTGTTATAAGAGAAATTCCTTTCCTCAAATGGAAGACATGGAAAATATAACAAACTGAGTAACATAAGGTTTGACCTTTTTTTATCTATATAAATTCCAGTAACATTATATATCCTCAATTTTCTCATGTAAAAAAGTGATGATAATCATGTTACACTGAAAAGTTGTGAAACACTGCTGAAAGAAATCACAGATTACGTAAATAAATGGGAGAATATTCTATGCTCATGGATTGGAAAAATAAATGTTGTTGAAATGGCCATGCTGCCCAAAGCATTGTACAGATGCAACATTATTCCTATTAAGCTACCATTGTTATTCTTCACAGAACTGGAAAAAAATGATTCTAAAATTTATATAGAACCAAAAAAGAGCCAGAGTAGCCAAAGCAATTCTAAGCAAAACTAACAAAGACAGAGGCATCCTATTACCTCACTTAAAACTATACTGTAAGGCTACAGTAACCGAAACAGCATGGTACTATACAAAAACAGACTAATGGAATCGAATAGAGAACTCAGAAGTAAAGATGCACAACTACAGTCATCTGCTTTTCGACAAAGGTGACAAAAGCAAAGAGAAAACAATTTTCTATTCGATAAATGATGCTGAAACAACCTGCTAGCCATATTTAGAAGAATAAAACTGGACCGCTACCTTTCACCACATACAAAAGTTGACCCAAGATGGAAGTCCTCAAACTACAAGAATTCCAATTTACAGGAAACATATAGTAATATTTTATGGTAGAGTAATTTTTCAAAACATTGCTTTCACATTTGAACCTAAACCACTCTGTGAAGCAGCCAGGTCTAGAAAAAAAAGATTTTCTTTTAAAGTTTATAATAAAGGAGCTGCAGAATGACAAAAGATGAAAGGAGTTTTTTATATTACAATGTTACCCTCACTTAGATTAACATATATATTTGCCTTTGTGTGTGCATCTATATTTCTATGAAATGTGCCTTAATACTTATCGAAATACATAAACAAGCCCACTTTTGAGAGTATAACTACAATTAATACAGTAAATATTTGCCAAACGACCAATATGTACTTGATCTAAGATTAGATTTTGAAGGTATTCTAGTAAAACAGAGATGGGGAAGAAAGATACCTCTGTAGTTAATTAGGAGATGGTGTGAGAAGTTTTACAGGACATATTATCCTGTCATAGATATACCTGTCAAACCTCCAAAGCCAAGGCATCTGCCAGAAAGGTCTCTGGATATCTGAGACCTCCTTTTGAAAACCGTAAACTAATCCATATAAATAACAACTAAACTGAATTTGGCCAATACAGCATTTGGTCCAAATATACTTTATTTCTATTTTACAGACCCTGTGATGTCAACATTCTTTCAGGGATGCAGTTGAGAGAGAATCTGGGTATAAAAACCATACCTTTTTCTCACACTTTTCTTTGTCTCTCACATTGCTGAAGGGTGAAGAGCTACCTACCTATTTTAACAAGAAGTTAAATCTAGTAATAAATACAACATTGTTATTAAACTATCAGGCTAGCTTAACATGTGAGAAAACTAGCCAACCAATTACGTTGTAATATAAGGGGATTGTGAAATATAAACTAACTTCACTTTTTTTTTTTTTTTTTTTTTTGAGACTGACTCTCACTTTGCCTCCCAGGCTGGAGTGCAGTGGTGCCATCTTGGCTCACTGCAGTTTCTGCCTCCTGGGTTCCCGGGTTCAAGTGTTTCTGCTACCTCAGCTTCCTGAGTAGAGTTTCTGAGACTATAGGTGCATGCGACCATGCCCAGCTAATTTTTGCATTTTTTAGTAGGGGAGGCATTTCACCATGTTGGCCAGTAGGGTTGGATCTCCTGACCTCGTGTTCTGCCCACCTCGGCCTCCCAAAGTGCTGGGATTACAGACATAAGCCACTGTGCCTAGCCAACGTCACATTTTTATAAATAATTTTAATTTTGTTAAATGATCCTGTTCTTTTCCAATTTGTTTTGTTGTGGTATGGCTGGCTATTTTAGATTTGTCCTGATATCTGTAATGATACTTAAAATATGTGTTGTCATTTCATTTAAGTCTGAACTACATTCAATTTACATACCTTAACTTGATTAAAACATTTATATTTTCACATTATTGGTATAAAGTTTCTAGGAAAGATGATTTTAATTTATCCTGAATTGGTTGATTTTTAACTTATTTGAAATGCGTGGTCTCTACCTAAATTTTCTTAGAAAAAGAAACTGAAAATGTTTATTCCTTGAGAGAACTATTAAGTATTTATTGCTATGCAGCAAGAATATACTTGCATATTTTATAATTTCAAATTAAATACATCATTTTAAGCAATTTGATAACTTTAAACATTTTCAAATATGTGAAAAAAATCTTAGTCTTTAATATATTTAAAAAGTATAATCCTGCTTAATTTTAAATAATGAAAAGGAGACAGACTGTTTACTTTTTCTTTCAGTTTGATAAGGTCAGAGAGGTAAACTGTTAATACGTAATTCATTTATCCATATGTTTGATTGTCTTTACTTAACATAAAAAGTTTATACCCAAATAGGCTCATCTTAATGTTCTACTCAGGTATACATTTTATGTCATATGTTCTAATCCCAGTTTTAAATCCTCAAATGGCTAAAACTACAAAATTACTTTGTCAAAAAGGTTATTTTAGAGATTGTAAAAGGTAATAAAATCAGGATCTTAAGAATAGTTTTAATTCATATGTATAAAAAAGTACAATATTATATATCTTCAAAAAATCCATCAAAATTTTTAATGAAGAATACTCACTTTAGAATTTAGAAACTTGAATGAAGCTATCAGCAGATGTTGCCTGTATGCAATATTTAAAGCAATTCAACAAATACTCAATACTTAATCTAAGCAAGGCACATTACTATAAAATATCTAAAACCTGCAAAAGTTAGAAGTTCTTATTCAGCCTGTGATGAAGTTAAGAAAGTCCTTTCTTGTCACATAATTTTTAGTGCTAGCCAGGACAATTGAAACGAGGCAATCTAAATAGATTATAAGCCATGAAACTGCTCCTTTAATGTCCCTGAGCTCATAAACTACTTTTTTCATCATTAAGCTAAATAGCCTTAATTGATCCACTGATGTTTCATCTCAGAGATCCCATATCCCTTATCTCTAAGTAAAAAGGTTGACAATCTATTACACTGAGGAAGTAAGAATCAACACAGTGAATATAGAATGCACAGGGATATCCTGTTTTTTGTTGGTGGCCATATCATTAAAATGGGATGGGGAAGCAGGGCAGGGAAATGAACGTTTGCTTTCCTGGGACATTGTGCATTGTGCTAGGCTTTGCTGGGGGAGGCAACCTTACCTGTTAGGAAGGTGTAATTTAAAACAGGAAGACCAGTAGAAGCTCACAATACATGTACACCTTAGAGAGCAACCTGAAAGGATGGCAAATGTAGATGTCAGTGTTTCATAGAATGAGAGAATATGTACAGATACAAGCAGATGAA
This sequence comes from Plecturocebus donacophilus, assembly GCA_004027715.1. NCBI lineage: Eukaryota > Metazoa > Chordata > Mammalia > Primates > Pitheciidae > Plecturocebus > Plecturocebus donacophilus. The sequence continues at coordinate 106,346 of PVKP010001864.1, forward strand.
TTACTAGGGCTGTAGTTCTTAAGAAAGAACACAGACACACACACACACACACACACACACGCACAGAGAGAGAGAGAGGGAGGAAGAGGGAGAGAGAGAGAAATTGAAAACCTCGTAGCTTTCCTCTAGTCAGTTTGAAAGGGCTTCATGAAAAGGTGAAAACATACTTCTTTAAATGATGGGAAAAGGCTTTTCCTCTTTTTAGTCTGGGGAAAAAGCAATTATATATAAGAGCACTATATGGAAAAATAATACTTGAAAATATGAGCCATAACATTACTTATATGAATAGTAATTTTATGCAAAATGTAAAATAATCTGTAAAATATTGGTAATAGAATCATGAGCTTGCATTTCTTCAGCATCTGTGCTGAGTACTAAGTAGTAGTGTCTCATGCTACTCAGAAAGGTTTAAATTAGCTTTAATTTGAAAAATTAACAATCCGTTGCTGATATAATGAAAGAAATAAGCAGAAATAATGTAAAATAATACTTTCCATATATTTGTATTCACACCAGAGTATTTTATAACTAAGCAAAGTATCAAATACTTGAAAATTTTTCAAAGTAATATTTGTTTTTCAAAGTGGAAGTTGCATTGTATAATACTAATACTTTGTTATGTTTATTTTCTATCTCTTGTGCATTTTTCCTAATTGAATATTTCATCCAGTAAATATATTGGTTTGAAATAAGGAACAAAACTAAGTCAGTGATGATAAGTTTTGGAATTTTGTGTCTAGTTAGGTTGTTGCTATATCAATCATATGATTGAAAATGACAAAATGCTTTCACCAAAAAGTCATGAAAATAGATAACTGTAATATTAGCTTTTGTCATATTAACAGACTGAATTAGAGGATTAAAAAATTAATAACATATGGTATTAAATTTTGACTGCAGGAGTTTTTCTTTAATGTTTTAATGTGGGAAACATAAAATCCAATTTATATCAAACATTTAGATGATAGCACGTATGTTAATACATGATTCTGACAAAGATGTCTGTGTTCTTTCTACAAAAAAGCACAATCATATATCAAAGAACTATCAACCACTAGGACAGCCCTTTGTTTTAACTGGTGTCGACAAAAGCTCACAAATTCTTTGGGCCAAAAAGCTGGTAAAGATCAAAGACCTTACAAGGGAGCTTCCAGTATATAGGAGCATTCTCTGTAGTTATTCTATTTCGATGACTCTTTGAGTACTAGCTACAGGATAGCACATTTTTTGGCAAAATATACTAGTGTAAATTACATAGATGAAATTTTTGAAAACAATAATTTATTTTAATTGAATAAATATCTGTTTATTTTTCTCCAGTACTATGTGATTTGATTTAAACAGTATTCAGCTGACAATAGATTATTCTTTCATTGACTTGAATATTTGTCCAGCACCCATTTTTAATATTATTTTAAAATAAATTTATGTGTTTATTTTAATTATTACCTTTAATAATAAACATATAATTGTATTATATATTAAGCATTTTGGACAAATATTTAATATTTTTAATAGGTACTGGACACATTTAATATTTTAATAATTTTAAGTATTTAATATTTAATATTTTTCTCACTTTGTCACCCAGGCTGGAGTGCAGTGAAGTGATCATAGGTCACTACAGCCTTCACCTCCTAGGCTCAAGTTCTCTTCCTGCCTCAGCCTCCTGAAAATTAGGGACTACAAGTGTGTGCCACCATGACTGCTAATTTTTTTTTTGATAGAGACTGCGTATGCTATGTTGTCCAAGCTGGCCTTGATCACTGGCCTCAGGTGATCCTCCCACCTCAGCCTCCTAAGTAGCTGGGACTACAGGTGGGTCCCACCACCAAGCCTGGCTGATTTTGAAATACTTGTCCAGCACCTATTACGCAAGTCCTCATCACAGCTATGGTCTATAGTTTCCAACTTTCTGGCTGAAACGTGAAAACCACTGGGAGCAGAACTTGCTAAGAATGGAGCTTACTATCTCTTCCTATTTTCTCTGGATTCCATCTTTAAATGAATTGAAGGCTTGAAGATGAAATCAAAGTAAAAATGAGTTTCCATGTTTCAGGTTGAAAATTACTTTCTCTAAGGAACTTTGTCTCTATTGCTTATTTGTTCACATGACAGAGACTAAGAACATATGTCTAACAATAGCAGAAGTAGCAACAACTTGAAGGATATGGATATTTTGGCAGAATAATGGAAGGCTCTCTGCCTGAAAGAAGTTTAAGGAAAAGAGAGGCAAACTCAGAAGTGATGAAGAGATACTGTTTGAGTTTGAACACAAACTTCTTCATCCTTGTTTCCTTTTCTTCCATCTGGCTTAGCTGAATCAGAGAAAGGAGGTAGTTACTATTCATTCACTCAAGTACCCTGGACAGAGCCCTGGGAAGCACTCTCACCCAGCCAACACTACATACTCAAAAAGTCAGACAGTGTGTCTCCCTTGAATTCATCCACTTTTCCATTGCCCCTTTCCACCATTTCAGAACAAGTTGTCTTCATCGGCTCCTGTGCTCTGACTCCAGCCTCCCCGGCCCTGATCCATTCTCTCTTGCTGTCTCTTAGGTTTGGTCACATGAAACTCTTGGAAATCCACAAACACGTGTGTTCTCTCTCATCTGAGCCTTCCCATGTCTAGACAAGCATTTTTCCACATCACTACATATTGCCAAAGGAGGGAATATCTTGCTAAATCTATACTGTAATTCAAATCATCATTTAGCTGTTACCGCTTACAAAGTCTCAAAGCAAAACAAAGTTCATTGCCCCTGCACCCCCGTAAGCTGTTCCTCACCTCTATGCTTACCTCTGTTGCAGCAGGACTTAAATTAGGTTGCTCTTTTTGGTCTCAGTCAGTTGGTCAGTAGGTCTCTCTGTCTGTCTCTCTCTGTCTCTCTCTGTCTCTCTGTCTCTCTGTCTCTCTCTCCCTGCCTCTGTCTCTGTCTCCTTTTAAGTTATTTGGAGGAACTATCATGTCTTGAGCAGACAAACAATCTTCAAGTTGCTGAAACTACTTGGTAAGGTGAAGTTTGGTAGAAACTGGTTGGGAAGGAGGGCAATGAGGAACAGTAAGGAAAAACAGGTAAGAAAATCATAGCTGTAACACAGGAGAAAGAAGATAAGGCCTTTAAGTTACCTTGATTGACATAGACCAGAGCATATGTGGACCATGTAGAAAAATAGTGATATGACTTGGTAAATCATGTCATTAAAGGTACCACTTGAAGGGCAAGTAATATATGACTCGAAGTTTCCTTTCTTAGAACATTATGACTGTTTAGTCCAGGATAATGGAAATTTCAGAAAGCAGGAAGGTTATATGTGAAATAAACTGCAAAATTCTCAAACAAGTACAGTATGTTAACAATTAACATTGTTTAATTAAAGGTGAGGTTGATACGTAAAATGGTTTAAATTTGTGGGAATCTGCATGTTTAATTGAGCCTTGAAGACAAATATCCACATTTCTTCTTCATACACTTTTAAAGGAAAATTCAGTGAACAGGTTTTGATTTCCCTTGTAACATGGGAGCATATGGAGAAACTGGAAAAGCAAACAGAAGTGTATTCATCACTTAAGGTCCTGTATTTTTCCTGACCCCCTTTAAGGCCAGTTTCCAATGTAATATTTGAGTCAGCACAAATGTACATGTTTCACTTACCTGGTTTTTGTGAGCAAAGGATAAGGAAGTCCAGAAATCCTGTCATCTGTCTGACATATCTAGGATGCATTCATCTAGGACCTACCTATGGGTAATGATGGCTTTGTTTATAGTGTCCATTTAAAAAAGGAATATTCAGGAAAGCTTCAATCCCCAAAGCAAGCACAGTTCTCTGTCAGCTAGCAAGGTGACTTTCTTTCATGCTTCGGTTCCTTTTGAAGCCTGTTCCTCACTATGCTCTATCTTCTCTCCACCTCTGAATTCAGAAGAAATTGACTCTGATTTTTAAGTTCTGTCCACACCTCCCACGGGATTTTCTTTCAACAGAAGACGATTGTCAGGGATTTAGGCTTTTTTTTTTCTAATAATGAAACCATATAATTGAAAAGACGTGCTTGTTATAAGCATGGAAAGACATACTCAAAATAAGATTCAAGCAAACTCTAAGTAAGCTTTTCCATTTTTTTGAGATTCAGTGTAATGCTGATCTTACAAGTTTATCCTCTCCCTCAAGAAAAATGTACTTATATTCACATTTTAGATAGCAACCTTTTTTTTTTTCTTTTAAGATTTGGGTAATGCAATATGTGGTATATTTTCCATATTATACCACTTAATATCTAAAACAACATTAGATGCGATACAGTTTGATATTTAAATTCATGGAGTATGATGCTTCTCCTTTAAATATTATATTCTCAAAGCTTTTTCATTTGAGCTCACTGCCGGAAATAAACCAAATGGCTATGCCCATAATGATACATAAATTAAACTAAATTAAAGTTAAGTTACTTTAATTTCATGCATTCATCAAAACTCTTAAAAGTCTTTATACCCTGGTCTCTGTACTATGACAGCAAAAGATTGCCAGAGGCTAAGTGGGGATATTTATAATAATTTAGGGCAAAACTTGCTTTACATTTTTGATACTATAATAACCTTATCATGTAAAAGTTTCATTTATCAATTGCTTAACTATGGATAACAGCATGCAAGTTTTGTACAAAGAAAGAGATCTTAATGAAAGAATCACACAGATAATGGAAAACGATCTTGTATTCTTACTGTATGAAGTTACAGAAGGAAAAAGAAACCAGGAAGCAAAGTAAAATAACATGAAGGTAGCCATCAGCTACAAAAAGAGAAATAAATTTATTTTTATTTTGTAGGGATTTATTTGTACTTTGCATCATTAAGAGTAATTCCATTGATTCCCTGCATTCTAACTGGTCATGTGGAATATTTTGGCACTAACGTTAGTCTATCAATATTCTAAACTAAATAAAATGTTGAGACCACACAGATATTTTTCAGAGTATTTTGATGTTAATAAAATGTATTGTCAATCATTTCAGGGAAGAAATTAGTTTCCTATTCTTTTGAATTTGTCCTCAGGAGTTTGGATTAAAACAAAACCTTGGTTCTGTTACAAATTAGATAGTTTTTTAGAGGATAACAAATTAGAGCCAGGTATTATGATTTTTAATTTGCAGTTCAGACTTGGCATGTGTACACATTTATAAGGACATTTTGGAGAAATAGTCCAGCTGTAATTTTGAAGAACATTCTTAGGTCTGTACTGAGCATTCGACTATGTAAATGGACTGTGCTAATGTATTTGACTAAGAGTCATGGTTGGAATCATTCTTAGATCCATTCTGCTACTGTGCAAATAGATAGAGCCTTAGGTACCTTTATGCTCCACTAAATATTACTAGTAAAATTCCTTGTGTTATTAACATGTCATAAAATAATATTTGCTTTCAGGCCCAGTATATTCAGAAAACATAAAAAGGGCACTACTTCACATTTAATTGCCCACAGGGTTAGTCCACATTGATAAAATCTGAATTATGGAAGAGCTTAAAAGAAATGCTGGTTGTTCGCACTAGTGAAGGCCCCTAATAGATTATTAAATGCAGTGAATATGACTGATTTGTTAAGAACCTTCCTGCAGTAATGTCCTTGAGTTCATGCCATGGAACTACTTTAAAAGTAAGGTCATTGTAGAATAGATTCTTTTGGTGACTTAGCAATTAAATGCTCTAAATAGTGTCTAAGACTAATGTACCTCATTTTCTATCTCTAGTTAATAAAGTGGCATTAAGTTTTCCTCCTATTTGACATCTGAAATTTCTCTTTTAAATAATTCTTATAATCTATTCAGTTTTCCCACATAGATAAAAACACATTTATTTCAACCTAGTGCTTATAAAGTAATCACACATATTAACATTTGTGTTGTCTAAATCAATACTATGCTGTACCACATTTTAATATATTAACCTTGACAAAAGAACATTTCAGACTCCTTTAAAAGCAGTAAACTTATATCAACTTATGTTTACCAAGTTTCTTGTTCTCAATTAAATTTTCTTTTCATTAACATGCAAGTATACTCTTTTATTTTGAGGTTTTAAAATATTTATAATGCCATTCATAAATCACTCCTCTGCATCATCATATATTAACTTTGCTTTTTAAAACAATGTCAATACGTTTCTTCATGTGTATTCCTTTATTTGAGCATCAGACTCCAAAACAAAACCAACAATAGAGTCAGCACCCACTTCACACATAAAAGTAGAGGCTCAGAATCTCCCCCATGTCCCCAGCCAGCCTTGGTTCTGGTTCAAGGACCTCTTCTACGGTAAACCTCAGAACTCATTCTGTGACACCCAGTTGCTGCTCTTTCTAAAGAAGAGAATTTTGAGCATGAAGGATGAGATGTATCTTTTAGCCACACTCTTCTACCTTCATGCTGAGACTTATATGCTGAAATCTCCTTGCTACAGTGGAAAATCTTTTCTTTGTATGATTCACAACAAAACACACCTTTGCTCTGCTAAAGCATTCAAATCACCCACTTCAAATTGGTTGTGATCCACTCTTTACAGGTTCAAGCACATAGTCTAAAAACCGGGCATGTCAGTCTCCTGTATAAAATAAACTTTCCAAGAGTGAGTGAGGGACAGTCTCTCTTTCCCTGTTGCCCAAAACAAGTTGGGAAGAAATTGTTCTGCAGTTTGTGCAGCTCCAATATAGTGTTATTTTAAACAGAACTTATCACTTATACTCCTGTGAGGAAGCAAAGATGTGATAAGATAAAAGAAATGAAGCTTCAAGTTATCTTTCTAATCCTCCTACCTGGGATTACTTTCAAAGAGTGTGTTTGCTCTTATCTCAGGGGAAATTCCCCTTCCTCTGGACTACAACATTCAGGTAAAGTATTTTAGAAAACATGGTATACTGTTTGTGAAGATAACAAAAAATATCTATCTTTTCAGAGTCTCTTACATAGACTACGATATCAAATATATTTTTTATTCTTTTAGCTTATTTCTAGACCCTTACTCTTTTCCCAAAGACAAAGTGTCAAGGAAGAACAAAGAAATTTTTCTTTTATATGCTCAAAAGATTGTCTGGGGTGGGCTTTTTATCAAAGCTTTCAGATTGTAGTCTAAGCTTTAATTTTTTGTGTGAATAAGTGATTACCAATACAAATGCAGTTCTACCATAGAATGACCAACAGCTAATCAGTTGTCCCATTAAGCACATTTTCAAGCTTATCTTGCCTTGAAGTAAAAGTATTTTATAGAAAGAAATGAATGCATGGGTTATCTGCAAACTATAAATCTCAGACAAAAACCTATTTTTTTAATACAAGAAAGTGGTATCCAAAGGATTAAAATTACATATTAGTTTACTAATCTTAAAAGGAGAAAGGTTTAATGCAAATATCACACCATTCTAAATAGCAATGAAGAAAAAAGGCAACAGTTTTTAAAATGCCAGAAACTTCATATTTCCTCAACAACATGCAATCAGAGACAGAGTTTCAAGGACAATACGAATGTATGTATGCAGTTCTATTTCAACTCTAAAAAGAATAGAATAAAAGAAACTTTTATTAGAACACTACAGCTAGAGCACAGTAGTGTTCTGATCAACAGAAGGATGTGTAGGGAGTTGAAGTAGGTTTTTATTTCTGAGTAGACACGTTATTTTCAGAAGGTTTTCAACTTAATTTCGTGTATATATGTAGAAGCTAGGATTCTTGCAAACTTTAAGGTTTCAATATACATATTCTGCCAACTTACACCACAATTTCTAGATTTAATTGAAAGCTTTAAAGGAATCGAGTGAGAATCAAACATCAAAATAAAGATTTCCCTTAATCTTCCTCATTTTCATAGAAACAGCAAAGAAAAGAGTTGCTTGTTTCTGCCATCTCATCTCTTTAAGGGTGAGATTCATTACTTAGGAGTTACGTGTAGCTTTCTTACTTATAATAGAGGCCACCTAAAATATCTTTATCTAGTAACTTAACACATACTTTGAGTATAGCCCTGAATTTGACTTGCCATATCACAACTGAGCAGAATCAATTCTGTTAAATATAATTTGGAGATATTGATGTGTTTGCTGGCATTTTGTCTAGACGTCATTTTAGTACATGATTTAGCACTGATTTCACATTAATAGGCATTTCATTTTATTCCTCATTCTGGGATTTTAAAAATCATACCTCAGTTTATATGCAAATATTGAATCAAGAAGTAAAATAGCTCTAAACTCTAAATGTTTTCCCTTACCAAAGTTCCAGAAAAGTGCATCATTCAAATTGTATATAGTAAAAAAAAATATATAGGAGGTTGCTGTATTTTCTTTTTCAAATTAAAATTAACCAAATTAGCTTAGATATGACGACAGAAAAGTGGGGAGAACCCAAATAGAAATTGTCAATGTATGCGTTCTCTAAAATATCTTCCTTTCTAATCATTAAATGTTAGGTACGTCTTCCTTGGAAGTATAATTCATTTTATGGATAGAAAAGAAAAGAATGAGTTGTCCCCAACTCTAAGAAGAGAACAGCTTCAGTTGATACGTGAAAGGCACTCTAGCTCTTTCTCTCTCTCTCTCTCTCTCTCTCTCTCTCTCTCTCTCTCTCTCTCTCTCTCTCACACACACACACACACACACACACACAGAGAGAGAGAGAGAGAGGTTACTAAGAATGAAAGAAAGTGTTTCTCAAAATGAATTGCAAAGCTAGGAAGCTCTAGTAAAGGGTAGACTAGAATAAGTTCAACTTGGGCCATATCAGTCAAGAGAGACCTGGAAAATGTGAGTTGGCTATGAAGTGATGGGTGATGCAGGCAGAAGAGAACATACAGAAGACCATTTGTTGTCAGTTGGGTTTCTCTGGAAGGAGAGCCTTAGATGGAATTAAGAGTTCAGGATGTTTATTTGGAATACACACTTAATCAGGATTGGGCAGAGGGAGGAGTCAAACCATGATGTGAGCCTGACAAAGCCTCAGCCAACCCGGCGGGATGTTGGGAACCTACATTCTCCATCACAGCATCTTGCATCAGGCCAAAATGAATCTTTAGACCCTTTTTGGGTTGGTCATCAGGAGTGAAAAGGACTTGACCTTGACCTGGGTGGCCTTCCACAGCCAAGGTTGTCTCTGAAGTTTTTGAGACCCAAAGACTGTCGCTGACCACACTGACAGTGGATGGGCAGCGAGTCCTTACTTGAAGGAGATACGGGTGGCTCAGCCTCGTATCTGCCATAGCAAGTCATGAGGAAGAACACACATCAGACGTTGGAGGAAGGCATAAGCAAAGTGTGTTTGGGGTGAACAGTCACTAGTGATAAACCCCTGGAATTGAGGGCCATAGCAGATCACAGTCTCAAGCAAACAGAGCACCATGCTGGGAAAGTACTTAAATGCCAGTGTGAGGATTTTGCCCTTCATAAAGGAAGAAGTATAAATCAGAATGTGGCAAAGCAGCACTTGGGGAGGATTTTGTATGTGCTTTTGAAGGCTGTGTATCTATTAGGGAAATAGAGGGAGGTGGGGGAAGCAGGATGATAAGGCTTGTCAGAATGACACCTGCTGCCAAGCACGGTGGCTCACACTTAAAATCCCAGCATTTTGGAAGTCCAAGACGGGCAGATCACTTGCGGTCAGGAGTTCAAGACCAGCCTGGCCGACATGGCAAACTCCTGTCTCTACTAAAAATACAAAAATTACCAGGCCTGGTGGTATGCACTGTAATCTCACTTACTTGGGAGCCTGAGGCAGTAGACTCATTGGAACCTGGGAGGCGGAGGTTGCAGTGAGTTGTGATTGTGCCACTCCACTCCAGCCCGGGTGACAGAGCAAGACTCTGTTTAAAAAAAAAAAAAAACCTCCTGCATGTAGACATGAAAGATAGTACATTAGAGCAAACACATCTTAAACTACCAAAGTACTTCAGAAAAATATGCTGTTTAAACAGGTAACTTTGGACAAAAGAGACTTTCAACCAAATAGGTTATTCAAAACTTTTTTTAAGTTCATGTCTGTTCTACAACCAGAAGTTGGCACATATTTTACTCATCCAGCCAGTCAACTGGCCCCTCATTTACCAAATGTTTACTGACTACCTACCAAGTGAATGAATTTTGTTTCCTGTTATGAGTAGCTCACAATGTAATGAGGGAGATACAATGAATAGATAATTTGTAATACAATATATTATCACCACTATAGGAACACAAAAAACTGGTGGCTAGGATGATAATAGTTTCATCTGGAAGTGTCCCTTCACCTAAAGACACTGTGTTCTATGATGAAGGGATAAAGAAACATTATGGAGTGATAAGACTACATTCGTATTTTAGAAAGGTGACCTGTGACAGTTGGAAGATAGAAAACAAATTTGGAGAGCTATTGCAAGAGCTAAGGTAGTAAAGATGGCAATTAAGATTAATTGAGCACCTATTATGTGCCCTGCTTTGTTCTAATGATATATAGATATTATCTCTATAAAATATAAATCATCATATATAATATATATATTATAAATAATATCAGAACTGAGCATATATATAATGATATACATTTTGTATATTATATATATCATTAGAACAGAGCAGGGCACATAATAGGTACATATGTATACTTTTATATATCTATAAAATTTAATCCTCACAATGGTGAAGTTTAAAATAAGTGATATGTTTGGATTTTTCTTACAATTATATCAATTCAATGTTGACCTCTAACATTGGCAAACTCAGGTGATTGAGAATTGTGATTGATGTTATGGATAACAATTTTAAAAGAGCAAAGATAAAATTTGGAATAAAAAAATTAAGAGGACCGTTGTGAAAGATAAGGATCATTGCTTAAGAGAAAAAAACTGATATTAGTAGAACAGGAAATATTCATTAAGAAGGAAAAGTTAATTCTCTTGTTTTATTGTGCAAAATTAAATACATAAAAATCACAAACTATGCACTTTCAAATACACACACTAAAATATTGAGGGAGAACTATCAGTAAATACGGAAAGGAGGATATAAAACCAGAATATGCTTTAAACTCAATATGCTTGAGCAACAATAAGTAGAATAGCAACATATTTACAGAGGAACAAAATTAGCCTAAGGAAAATAATCTTAAAATACAGTGCAACCCACTGAAATAGCCACAGTCAGCTTCCAGCTTGTGGGTGTGCATGTGTGTGCATTTGATCTCAATGGTGAGCCTTGGAAGAGAGAAATGGAAAGAATAAAAGAAAGAACACAAAAAGTATTAATAGTTGTAGAGAATTTAAACATAGTTTTAAACATAGTATGTAACCCCCCATGCATACCGTCACTCTCATCACTGACTTCATTACCTTCATATCTAAGATTATGTATATGCAAATTATATATATTAAATTATGTCTATTATATCACATTATAACATAAGTTCCATGAGGCTGGGTTTTGCCATGTTCAAAACTGTGTCCTCTGGCACCAAAAATAGTATCTTGGCACATGCTAGATGTTCAATCAGTATTCAATGAATGCTAAATGAATGAGATGCACTCATTATTTCTTCTGATTTTATAATAAAAAAATAATGTTTTTAAAAATTTATACCTGAATAAACTGAAATTCAGAGAAGTATGTCACTTGCTCAAGATCACCAAAGTCTGGAGCCAAATTTTGAACCCAAGTTCAATTGTTCTAACGCCCATATCTTTTGCTGTATAAGCACTGCCTTTTGAGAGGTTAAAGAACCGTCTCCCTTTAGACTTTTATTTACTAGATTTGATTTCATGTGATATATGCACATGAAGAAGGATGTTGGTGGCTTCTATGTGTGGTGGCAGTTGGGAGGCTGAAGCAGGGGGGTCACATGAGCCCAGGAGACTGTCGTGAGCTATGATCATGCCACTGCATTCCAGCTGGAGACACAGAGCGAGACTCTTTCTCTATAACAAATAATAAATAAAATTTTTAAGTGAAAAGGAGGTACGACTGTGTATGTCCTAGTCCATTTGTGACTGCTATGACAAAATACCGTAAACTATGTGGCTTACAAATAAACATAAATTTCTCACAGTTCTGGACCTGGGGAATCCAAGTTCAATATCTAGTGGAGGGCCCACTTTTCCAGTTCACAGATAGTGCCTTTTAGCTGTGTCCTCAATAGAAGGGGTGATAGCGCTTCTTGGGGCTCTTTTATGGAAGCACTTATCTCATTTATGAGGGCTCCACCCTAAAGACCTCATCACCTCCCAAAGGCCCTACTTCTGAATCATCTTGAGAGTTAGGATTTCAACACATGAAATCTGGGGGGTTCCAGGGAGAGGACAGACATTGAGACTATAGCAGATTGCCACTGAAATATCTTTAAGGATGAAGATCATGGTTCATAGCAGCTTTATAAAAGAAACACAGATTCTTGAAAATTAATTGACAATCTGCGTCTTTTCACTTTGTGACACACAATGATATAAATAATATTCTATTTTGAAGTTGTAATATAATGTGTCTATCTGTGCCAAATGTTTTGTCATACTGCAATGGTTGTAGAAAACAATTAGTGAACTTTGAATTCCCATGAAGTCCATCTTATTTTTTATCATTTTCATGACAAAACATAATCAAGTGGTAAGAAGCAGAGATCTGAGGATTTTTGTGATCATTGTTTTTAATATGCTGGGCAAACAGTTTATTAATTATCTCTATTTCATGAGCAACACCAAAGTAAAAGTACTTAGCAGGCTTCTCTTGGATGTCTAGAGAACAAACACAGCAGCTGTGGACCTAACATGGGCTGATGAATACCATTAGGTTATGTGCTCTTTTGATAATCACAAAAATGGATGCCCACATGCATCTATATATAATCATCTTATCTTTGCCAGACTCCTGACTGATAGTAATTACTTGAACAGAATGAATGTTGAGATCACTGTTGTGTGTATTAATACAGCTCTAAGGAATCAATACCGTGAATCATAGTTAATGTATTTTGCACATAAGATGTGAACTGAGCTTCTAACACCTTTCTTTTTATATTTACCACTGAAATTTTTGGAATCATTCTAATTTAGTAGTGATCATATAAATATATTCATAATTTTCATAATTTTAAAAATCAGTTTTACAGTTAGTGTGACTGCTGTTTTATTAAAGTGAAGCGGAAGAGGTAAAACTGTCGTGAATGTGCACACTTAAAACTCTTCTTGTATACTTCCTCATTGTTCTAATAAAAAGAAAGTTACATTCTCATTTGTCTTCTATGTTGAATGCCTCACAAATACTTATTTATTTATTTATTTATTTTGAGATGGAGTCTCACTCTGTCACCCAGGCTGGAGGGCACTGGCATAATCTCGGCTCACTGTAGCCTCCACCTTCTGGGTTCAAGTGATCCTCCTGCCTCAGCCTCCCGAGTAGCTGGGACTACAGGTTCACTCCACCACACCTGGTTAATTTTTTGTATTTTTAGTAGAGACAGGGTTTCATCACGTTAGCCAGGATGGTCTGAATCTCCTGACCTCATAATCCCCCAGCTTCTGCCTCCCAAAGTGCTGGGATTCAAGACATGAGCCTCTTCACCTGTCCCTCACAAATACTTTCATATAACCACTAAAGAATACTTTAGTCCTTTAGCTCGTATTATGCAGCTGTCTTTCTACAGATTAGTTTTTATTATTATTATTAGCCGTTAATTCCGATATGTTGTGCCTTTTTTGAAGGTTTAGTTTTTTTTTTAATCTCTAAAAGCACCCTGGTGACGTAGGCACATGTGTGTGCAAACACAGCATAAGTGCCATGTTTTCTCTTTCTTCTCCTCCTCCACTTCCTTCTCTTTCTTCCTTGCTTGTTATTAGTTGTTAATTGCATCTGGTGTTTCTCCCTGGGATATTTTGCTGATGTGTGTAGGGGTGCTGGTACATGCAGTTCTTGACCCTGTAATTGGTTAACATTAGTAACCTGAATTTTGTTGTATTTGTAAATGTGTTTGTTACACATCTTCATTTATAAAGCTATTACAAAATACTTGCTGAGATTTATTTGACATCATTTTATTTAATACGCTAATATAATTTTTCTTTAACTAAGAAATTATTTGTTTTTGATGGCGCATGCATGTTGAATCCAATGTTGCTAATTGTAATGCTTATTTCATTCTTTACCTAATTTCTGCTTAAATTTTCTGAAAATTTATGCCTTTTCCTTCCCTCCCATGTTTAAGAATATTTAAATCCCAGAGAGTCTTTTTGTTGTTGCTGTTTTTTTGTTTTAACCTGATGCATAATCTGGAAATAGTATTCTGCCATTTGAAATTTCACAAAAAGTTTGCACAATGTTCATTTCTTCAAGGCCACTTGCAAGTATTCCACTTCATTGAGACCAAGATTTTTCATCTATAAAAAGTGGATACTATAGTAAATATTGCTTATATCAAAGAGTTTTTATGAGAATTTAATAAAGTCATATGTGGAAAATACCTAACAAAGTGCCTAGCTTGTGGCTAACATTAGTTTATACTATTTTTCTGTATGATTGTTAGGATCTATAATTTTTCAAAAACATAAGTAATTCTCACCAAGAAGTCATAGTCTAACACTTAAGGCCATTGGCATTTGTCTAAATTCAGATCTTTCCACTTGATTGAAACAGTGAATAGTAATATATTTTTTCCTGGAGTTTGAGTAATGATAGATACATGAGTTTTTTATTTCAGGAGAGTATGAAGCCAAACATGTGTATTTTCAATGCTTTACCAGCCTGTTTCCTGATGTCAAAAAAAAAAAAAGAAAAAAATGATAACCTCTGAAACTGGTTGTTTTATCTGGTCTAATTAATACCTTTTCCTTCTATTAGACCTTAGCAATTATTAGAAGGAGTAATTAGGTGGTAGAGAGAACAAAGAATAAATGACTCCATATTTCTAATTTACCTAAGAAACAGAAATAAATGGGTTGGCGTTGGTGGGTGGGGAACAGATTAGTAAGTTTAACTTTCCACTGAGCCCTAAAACAGCTCAATCAGTGTAAATCAAGTACAGTAGCACCTCTTTTATCCCTATTTCTCATTTTTTTTTCCCCAAAAGCAACAAAACTGTATGTTTAGCTCCAGGGAGAAGTGCTTTCCTCAAGCTGGAAGCCTGCACAACTGTCATCTCCAATACACTTCTACAGCTATTTTAGAGAGAAAATTCTGTGCATTTCTTCGGTATGTGAATGGTTACTTTCAAAGTTCCTTTTAAGATAGCTTTACAAGCCCTTTAACTCTGCATAAAACCACAGAGTTTCCTTCTCCAAGTTGACAAAAGCTGGTCCCTGAGTTATGGGATAAAAACTAAGTCACCATATTGTGTGTGTGTGTGTGTGTGTGTGTGTGTGTGTGTGTTAGTGTTACCTTGAACCTATTAAATTGGTACTAAAGGACTAAAAGTCAGATGCAAAACCCATCTCTGCTAAAAATACAAAAATTAGATGGGCTTGGTGACAGGCGCCTGTAATCCCAGCTATTCCAGAGGCCGAGGCTGGAGAATTGCTTGAACCCGGGAGGCAAAAGTTGCAGTGAGCCAAGATCATGCCACTGCATTCCAGCCTGGGCAACAAGAGCAAGACTCCGTCTAAAAAAAAAAACAAAAAGTTTTCTTTACATTTTGAGTATTAGTTATTTTCCTTTGATACATATCTCAGAGTGGTTTTATTATAGTAAGTTGTGTTTTATTTATTTGTTTAATTTCTAAAAGTAACATAAACTTACATAGTAATTCCCAATTGAATGCATATTTTCATTAAAATAACCACTTAAAATGACATGTATTACCTGCCCACTGAGAGCCCACTGAGCTGTTAACACTTAAGCCATCCACAGGCATGGCAGCGCTAAAAGAGCACTATAACACATGCCTTCTGGGACTTCAGGGGTCATGGGCACCCCCACGGATGCTTCCACGAGGTCACTATGGAGGTCATTCCTCCCGGCACCCGAAAGCTCTCTCCCCAGCTCCTGCACCTGCTGACCTGCATACTCCGTCTTGTCAGGGGGTGAGCACTGAGGGATCAAATGAATGGAGTTTGCCTCTGCCAGGGCCAAAGCAGCCAGCTGGCTCCAGCACTCATACTCCAGTTCCCACCTGCGAAGGGGTCAGGGGACATTTCCTGTTTCAGAGGTTATGTAACATCCATGAATATGTAATAAGTAATAAATTAGTTCATAGATTAACATTGCCACACTGTTAAGTGCAAAAATAAATAAAGCAATTGTGGGAGAAAAAGTCAGCTTAGGTTTGATAGACATCTAATCCTGTGTCTATGTGACCACTTCCCCTAAAAGTTTTATGCCTGAAACCACCAAGACTCACCTTGCTCCTCATAAGCTGCCGACAGTTTTTCTGTCTAGTTTTATTCATTTAGCCACAATAACCTTCACTCCGCTTCAAGGCTGCCTTGAGGCGCCCTATATCCAGCTCATGTCGGGATGTCTTGATGCAGCTTCTAAGCATGAAGTCTTGCAGCCTCCTGGAAGCTCTGCAAAGACAGCCGCAGGTGATTAGATGAAACAGACAGCAATACCTGTAGTAAGTGCTTGAATTCCATGCCTTCTCCAAAATATATGCCCTAGGCAAGAACCCAATTTACTCCCCCTAGGGCCAACTTTGAACAACCCCTTTCCTTCGTGCTTGGGTAGAAATGTTGGCACCACGGAATCTGCAGTAATGTCACTTATTTTAGAAGAAAATTTGCACTCATTAAAAATGACTATAATTTGTAACTACTGTAAATCAGTCAAATTTCTCCCTGAAATAAAATCATCATATTATGTTGAGGCTGAATTCAAAGTTTCAGTTTACCTACAGTTTAATGAGTGGTGAGTTACGTGAAGGAGAGTAAAGATTTTGCACATTTAGACTTAATTCTTTATTTTTAACTAGCATAGTTATGTTGGAGATATGTAAGCACCAAGGTTTCAGAACTATCTGCAACTCAAAATGCTATATAAAATGTATTCTATTTAATGAGCTCTGCGTTCCATTGACTGTTGAACTATACATCAATTGCATGCCCCTTCCTTTCAACATTCAAACTGTTTAGCTCCCACTAATAGGTACATTAAAAAGAATCTTGCTACAAATATGAACGCAGACATCATAGCTATGTGCATTTCTGCCTAAGCTCACACTTTTTTAAAAGCTCCTAAGAGAAATCTTCACAAAGATAAACTGTAACCCTTTTTGTGCAGTGTTTGCTAATGGAGAAGCATATGTGCATTTTTTTCTGTACACAGCTGAACTAGTGGACAATGATATCAACTAGGAAAAAGAGTTGGAATAATCACTGTGTCATTATGGACATAGGCAATTGATGAATTATTTAGCTCTCTATGTCTTTGAGTGCCTCTGGTGAAAAAGTGTGAAAACAATATTTAAAATTGTAAATTGAATCATGATGCTATAGTAGTACTTTGAAAACAATGATGGATGTTGTTAAATAGAAAGTGGGATTAATGAGGTCTGAAATATTACAGAGGTAATCTATACTCATAAATAAACAGTTAATAATCTCAAAAGAAGATTTAGTAGGAACATCTTTCATTTGTTAGTGTTTCAAATGGCTTTTGACTAATTACCTATTAAAGAGAACATTATCTGAACTCCAGAATAAAATTCATGTAAATACTGTCTGCAAAAAAAAAAGAAAGGAAAAGAAAAAATGAGAGAAAATCATTCACTAAAAAGACACAAGAAAAAGCTTACTGCTGCTGTTTCCTAACAGCGAATGTGAAAATAGTCTTGCTTTTGCATTGTTTTTAACATGTTTGTGAAAATACAACTTTGTAAATCAGTTTAAATAGTAGGTTTAATAATGAGCATCTTTTAAGAAGTCAGTATGAATTGTATGTTATTATCTTCTTGTTGTGGATCTTGAGGAAAAAAATCATGTGAATGTTAATATTCATAGCTAATCACAGGAGAAAAATATTTTATTCTTGCTTTGTTTCAAGTTTAAAAAACTTCAAAGCAGCATCCACATATTCTGTTTTCAAATAGATTAGGAGAGTGTTCCACCTATAATAGTCCTCACTCCGCATTGGTTATCCTTTGTGGTCAATAGAGAAGGAAGAAGAAATAATCTACTTCTGTATTCTCCCAGTAAAAGTAAATATTTTTTTAATCGAGAATGTCATAGAAATTATATTAACTGTACACCTAATACTGAAATGCAGTCCAGAACAACATATTAATAGATATGTATTGAATTTTTTTTCACTTGGAAGCACTGATACTTAAAAAGAATATATTTTAAGTGTCACTTTTAAACAAAATTTTCCTTCCGATATTTCTAGGTGGGTTCCTGCAAACACACATTCATTCTCTCTCTTTCTCTCTCACTCACACATGAACACACACACACACACACACACGAACACCCACATATATATAGTTTCTTTTTATTAGAGAGCTTACTGATTTAGATGAAAATTTCACATAAAAGATGATTTTAAATATTCTTAATGACATGAAACTATTTAGATTTCATTTCCATAAAACCATAAAATCACCTCCATAATATGAGCAAAATATATGAAGTCAAACTGTTTATGCTTACTAAGGCATTATTTTCTTCTATATTATAGTACATTGATGTTATATGCTGTGGAATACTATATTTTGGACTTTGGACTTTTTGGTAGTCAAATGTTTTCTATATACACTGTATTTTGAACTTCCTGGAAATACTACAGTGTGGAAAAATACCACATCAGAAAACTATAAGTGTTTATAAACCTGCCAGTAACGCATACCTTAAATGAGATTATTCTGCACATGGTAGAATTTGAATTCCCCTAGAATTTAAAATAAGTGCAGATTTAGTCTTTAACATTAAATTCCCTTGTAACCATCTATATAAATACAGTCACAGTGTTATTTTCACAAAACATGAACAGTTGTTACACAACTATTTCATGAAATATACAAGCTAATCATTTCCCTTCATTTTGCATAAATTGGCCATACAATTTTGCTATATAAATGTAACATAACCTTCAATGTAATTTGATACCCTTTCAAATGGTTTCTGCAGTCAAAATCTTGAATTAGATCATGTATGTTCCTAATATTGGCTTCCCTGCAAGGTTGAGTAAACAGAAAATAAAATGAAAACATCTGCAGAAAGTGATCCCAGTATGAACTATTGCCATAACATTTCATTCCAATCAGAATCACTGTTTACTTTCAATATTAAGACCAGCAGTAGGTAAGACCACTGGCTGAAAATTAAAAGCTAATCTATGGAAAATTGTGGCCAAGGGATGTGTAGTCTACATTTGAACATTTGTTAAATAAATAATGAAACATAAGAAAGAAACCAAGCTCTTTCAGAAATCCATGGATTTTATTTTTACCCTGATGCCCACACCAGCAGGCTGCAATTCTCACAGTGGGGCCATTTTGACCATCTGGGGCCTGAAATGAGCCACAGCTCATCAAACAATGTCCTTCTCATTTGCTTAGTCAATTGTTTTTAAAGAGCTTTGAGATTCCTTTTGCAGGAAAGTTGATTTTTTTTGGAACGTACTACTCATTTTGGTTTTTTGAACTTCTTCTTTCCAATAAAACTGCTATAAAACCTCTTCCAATTCACACTGCAATTTGATGAATTACCTTCTCAGGATTTCATTATAAATGTGTTTTAAAGTGCTACTGCAGAGAATGAGGTATTTTGAAATAACAAATAAATACAGGGCAAATGAAAAACTGTACATCGAAATGCTTCGAGTTCTGAGTATACCAGTAAGCAGTTCATTTAATTCCTTAGAACATCTGTTCATTACTTTATTATTATTAGGCAGGGCTATTTCATTATTAATATAAAATAGAATGCATTTGTGCTGGAGAAGAATCCCACGTCAGGTGTATGACAGACCTGACCTATGAGCAAACCACAGAATCTAATGGAGTCTGCTTTGTGATTAAGGGCAATGATTCATGACATCTTCTAGCCATGTGGGGAAGTGAGGTGACCTTACTGAGATGTGTAACTTCATGATTTTTGTAATCATTTCTTTTGAGGGTTTAAAAGGTCATTTTCTATTTCAAATCCATGCAAGAATAAATGTACAGCTAATCTGTGTGAGATAAGTTTATTCTCCATCTTAAAACCAGACCTGTCAAGGTTCCTAATTCCCCCAAATTTATTGGCTATTCCTGGTATACTCATTTAAATGAAATCCGAAGTATTAGAATTATACAATCGCTCATCTGCAGGACATCCGAGGGTTTAACCTGACCATGGAGAACAAGTCTGTCATCCCATACCATACAGATTGGAGTCTTTGAGGTTGATCGTTTACTACCCTAGCATTAATTATCATCACCTTTTTATTTTAGTAAGACATTTCGTTTCAACCTTAAAAGGCTTCTAAACGTTTACCATTTTGTGATGGTGTTTTAGTGCTTTTGGAGTTCCTCCCAATTATTAAAATTAGATTGGCTGTATAAAATGAAACAAGCAATTCAACATCGGTTTTAATTTGGCTGACTTATTGGTAGGATCAGCTACTGCAAACCCTGACTTATTTGTGTCACAGTTAAACCGCTTGTGCCACAGATCTGCATAGAACATATTTCATCCCTGAAACCAGAATGTGTGGTGCTGTACATGTGGCTTTCACCTGGCTTCCCTCAAGTAAGGCATCAGCAGTAGTAGTATCTAGTGGAATGGGCATGTGCCTTGGGATTTGGAGTAACATCAATACAATGAGTGGCAAACGAGTCGGTGTCTCATCCTTTCTCCAACTTTTGATTTAGAAGAGATATAAAACCAGGACCCAGGGGAAGGCAGGCCTTCTTAAATTCTTGCTGAACCAATAAAACAGTGAATTAACTAATAGCTTTATTTCTGAAAAGAGATTCTAAATAATTCATATTAGGTACAACTTTATTAGAGTTTAAGAGGCAGAGGTACATTAATAATTATTTGCTGTATTTTTTGTTTCTTTTTCTTCAATGGGTAAAGACACTAAAGGTTAGACAAGTTTAGTCATCTGTCCAAGATCACAGAGCCAGAGAAAGTAGAAACTAAAATGCAGGATTCTCTGCTCACAGCTCAAAGTACTTTTCTTTCCATTGTATCTATTTTTTTCATTTCTTTTTCTTTTTTTATCTTTTTTTTTTTTTTTTTTTTTTTTTTTTTTTTTTTTTTTTTTTTTTTTTTTTTTTTTTTTTTTTTTGAGACGCAGCCTTGCTCTGTCTCCCAGGCTGGCATGCAGTGGCGTGATCTTGGCCCAGTGCAATCTCTGCCTCTTGATTTCAAGTAATTCTCATGCCACAACCTCCTGAGTAGCTGGGATTACAGGCACGTGCCACCACGCCCAGCTAATCTTATATTTATTTAGTAGAGATAGGGTTTCCCCATGTTGGCCAGGCTGTTCTCAAACTCCTGACCTCAAGTGGTCTACCCACACTGGCCTCTAAGTTCAAAATTATTTTAATCTTGGTGATTATTGTGAAAAAGACAGAGGTGAAAATGTCCAGTCCTGGAATTACTGAAGATTAACAATAATTTTAAACAAATATTTGTGGCTTGAATATAACAGTCTGTGTTGTATACATTGATTGATTCATTCATTTGATGACGACTTGCTGAAAAGGCAGATAGACAGTAAGGAACCCACTAAATACAGACCTGTATTCATTGTGACAGGCAGTAGAATCGTGGTTAGAAGGAAAAGACACAGGAGAGATGATGAAAAATAAATGAAGATAGTGTTGAGATTGCTAGAAGACGTAAATGTCTGTTTACTTTTCTTATGACCCATTACCTTTACCAAATGGATTTGATTATAAAGACGCCATGTAAAGCATAGATTTATTGGAAAGTCAATTACAAATGTACCAGTGGAATAAAATGTCAGATAGAAAATTACCAAATTCCATCATTTTCAGTTACTATATAGCTCTAATTGATCTCTGACTCTATACATTGTCCAAGTGAGCACAGAATATGTCTCTCCAGTTGGAAAGAGGAAACGTAGTTTGATTCAGACATTTCTCAGTTTCTATTGTGACTTTTCCTGTTTTAGCAGAATTATATATATTTTTTATTTTATCCCCAGTGGGTTAATGAGGTTTATTAAGTGGGAGAGCTCCATCAGTAAGTCATACTGCATTTTATTTATTCTTATATGATTCAAATAATTGAGGATGACATAATTTAAAGACCAAAAACTTACCAACATTTCATATCTATATGTCTGTTTTACAAATCACTACAACATATATAAATAATAATTCTTTTAGCATCAACAAATGTAATATTCATCTGTTGCTATTGTTTTCGACTAGATAGTTCTTCCTATTAAAGGTAACTTACAGCTACATATAAACATATAAAAATCATTTTTAAGCACAATATTAAAAAATGCACTATACCAGCATATATATGTTTCTTTGTCTCTATATAGAGAGAACATATATAAATATATATATATATATATAAAAATAAATATATAAATCTTCCCACCATAATTGGCTGGGCATGGTGGATATATACATAGAATAGATAGGTATGTGTGTATATGTGTTCATGTATGTGTGTATGTGGAGATATATATGTGCGAGTGTGTGTGTGTGTGTGTGAGAGAGAGAGAGAGTGTGGGTCACTGTGTTGCTCAGGTTGATCTCGAACTCCTGGCCTTAAGCAATTCTCCCACCTCACACTCCCCTAGTATTAAGATAACAAGTGTGAGCCACTGCTCCCAACCTAGACTATTTTTTATCTTCAAATAAAAAGTAATGTATAAGCTCTGTAGTTGAACAAAAGTAGCTGAAAATAGAATATGAGTATAAGCTGCTTCTTATGGAAAATTGTCTTTTGTAAGTTGTATTTCATTTTGTTCTGATTCTATTTCTGAAACAGTTTTTTACCTTATGTAGCCTTATATAAGAGCAATACTGGCATGAAACAAAAAGTCTAAATAGGTTTTTAAACTTTATAAATTAAGGAACATTATTGATGAGTCAAAATATTTAGGCAGTGGCCAATTGTAAACGATGCAGTAACTGTGTACACAATGTACCCCAACTCACAACACTCTTCTTCATTCATGGACCCTTCGTAAGCTACAGCCACGCCAAGGCCTATAGACCTAAGGGAGCAACTTACTTTTGTTTTCCAGTTTTTATCTTATTCTATGACTGTAACTGAGTCACCGGCAATCACACAAAGCCTTGTTGATATAACATCTGTACATCAGTGCTATTTCTATATACAGACTTTCTCCACAAACATTAAGAATGGTACAGAAATGAACTAATACTATGTAATATTCTTGTTTTGCATATCCAGATTATTTTGATCATTCTGTGGGGACAGAAAATGTAAAACACTGAGAGAAGAATAGTTGCCTAAAAAAAACTTTTCAAAAAAGTAAATTCAAATGGGCGTATATAAATATAGATGTATGTAGATCAAATGAATTAGCTATTTAGTGAAATGGATTTTCGGTTGTTTGCTCTAGCAAACATCCAAAAATAACCAACAACCAAGCAGCCAGGGATTTTTTTGTTGAGCATCCAAATTTATCTATTTCATTTTAATTTACCATACACAATAAAGTAATTAAGGCAATTATTGTTTCATGGTTTGACTATTTCAAGGATTTAAGGGAAGTTAAATGAGGCACAATAGCCCACCTGCTAAAACATCTCAAACTTACATTGCATTTCAGAGAATTTGTTCCAAAGCCCTGGTGTGCTTGGCTTAGATGTTAAACACCCCATGTGTTGTATGTCTTTACCTGAAGATAACTTCCAATAAATTTAAAGTATAAAACAATCCGGTTTGGTGTAAAAGTAATAACATCCTTTACTATGTAGCCTGCATGCTGTCTCTAAATACCCATGGCTCATGCATATTTAACCCACTATTTCAAAAACAGTCAATGAAAATCTGGCCAGACATCAGTGTTTCGTTTTCCCCATGCGAAGTTTCAGACTCCACATTGAGGTTCAGCTGCTGGGAACTGGAAAGAAATATGAGACTTTTGTATTGTCTAGTTCTGGAGAATGGAGGCCACAGGTTTCCATGGCATGAGCTTGTTGAACTCTCATCTTGCTAAAGGTGTACATCTCTCCCTCATGACTAAAATGCACTGTCTGCTGTGTATAGCTTTGTTTTAGCCTTGGTTTTAATAGAGCCAGTGACAAATTTAACAGTATTTTAAGGTACGTTTGCTTGGTAACTACTGCAAATATTTTAAAGGTAGTTATAAGACAACATTTTTTGTATGCAAATTTCATATAATCCTTGTGGTAAATAAATGTATTTCCCCATGAAGTCTATAATAACACAGCATTTTGATGTTCTATGTAAGAATGTTATAGTTCACCATTGATAGGAGTGTATGTTTTTAATTTTCTTGTCTAGCCAACTATTTGCTTTCTGTGGTGTTTTTTTCCTTAACTTTTATTCAGTTGTGTTGCGTTAATTCTTCCCCAAAGAGTTTTAACATTTTATGAACCTTCACATTTTGACCTGTAAATCATCAATCTTACAAGCTTTAATTTGGAAAAAAAAAATTACAAAGAGCTGAAAACAGACTTTCTGAACCAAAATTGCTTTCTTAACATATATTTTTAAAGAGAAAAATTACTATGACACGTTGATTGCAATTTAAAACATCATCTTTGGTGGATTACAAGTATTTTAAGGTTCATAGTTTCCATAATCATTTTTTCTGCCTATAAAGATGCTTCAAATTTAATTTAAAATAACACCTGTATTAATTTTTATCATTTAGGATGAAAGTTGATTGTTTCTAGAGCTTGTAATTCTCTGAAGTGTTGCATATCAAACTGTGTTCTCTACAGAATTTAAATCATAAAATAAAATGTGCATATTTTCCCCTGCAGGAATTCTATTTGAATCAAGCCCATCTTTAATTCTTCTCAGAATGCACCATTAATAATTTATTAACATTTATTGTAGTTTATACTATACACCTTAATACACCTTAAGCCATTTTAAATACGTATAAATTGCAATTTCAATATTATTTTCTACAGCTTCTTCAGTGCTTGATTCATCTATTACAAATTTAAATAATCTCCTCATTGTACTGGGCATTTGGGGATACTACTTGCAGGAACAGGGTTTAAGTAGGAGAAACTGAAGTCAAACTCTTAAGTGCTTGATTACCGTCGGATGTACCAGTCTGTGATTTTGTGTCTCTTCGTTTGCTTTAATTAAAATATGCTATTCTTTAAAATATCTTTGGGCTGCTAAAATGAGTACGTGGGAGTAAATTTTTGAGTGATTGCAGTTTAAAATCCAGAGATGGTATAAAATGTAATATATTCATTACAAACAGTATTGACAATAGCTTTTGCAAGAAAGGAATTTGGGGTAACAGTTAATTTCAAAAGGTTCAAGTGTTTTCATTCTACAAAATCGGGAAATGGAAGTGTATATTAAATAATTGGGAAATGAAGATGTGTATTAAATTTATGACATTGTCTTCTCCTAAAATGGCAAATAGTTAGCTATAGAAAGAATGCAAATAAGACGTCCTTTCTCTTTTGATGTGACACTCCAAGATATTAGAGCACCATCCAAACAGAGGAACACTAAGTTTGAAACATTATTTTTTCAGTCTATTCATATATTACAGGGCATACTGCTCTATGCAATATATTTCAAACCTGAAAGATTTGTTATGCAGAAAATAATCTAGAGCAAATATGTGTATGTAAGTGTGTATGTATTTATTGCACACATTTACATACATATATGACACAGGTACATTTATATATGTACATATATATTTTCCACACTATTTTGTGCATGCACGCACACATTCACATGCACACACACACACACACACACACACACACACATACTGTATAGGAAATATTCTGAATTCCTTATGAATGGTTGCTGCATGCTACTTACATAATTAGGGCCATCGGCTCTTTTATTATAAACTTCTGAGAATTGCAGCATTCTGTGATATGACTGCAAATTATTAAGCAGCTTGTTAATAAGTATGCACTATACTACTAAGAGATTCTCAGAAATCTTACATGGATATAATATATGATCCTGAAGAAGTAATGGATTAGTGAATGATAATTTCAAAACATTATTTTATTGGTGAATATTGTTCAACATTTTATGTATAAATAATGCTTCTTTTCCAAGAGTAAATAAAAATTTAGAGGAAGCTGAAAACATAACCTCCGTGTCCTAAGAAGTACATATTTAAAGAATAATATCAACATCATGACAGCATAGTTAAAAATATCCCAAAGTGAAATTGTCCCTGTTTATTGCTATTGTTAAGGCACAGCAGCGTCACTCCCCCAACAAGATTTTAGAATTACATACTATATTAAAAATCAGTTAAATTCGTTTGTTGTTGTCTTTTATAATAATAATTATTACAGATTTAGCTGATCACATAAATAACTGAATTCTGAATTTTAAAATGGGTAAGTTTGAGACCACGCATGGTGGCTCATGCCTGTAATCCCAGCACTTTGGAAGGCACTCCAGCCTGGGTGACACAGTTAGACTCCATCTCAAAAAAATAAAATAATAAAGTTGATAAATGTGAAATGTGGTTACTGGGGGTTATTATTTTAAGCAGTTCAAGAAGCAATAAAAAACGTATCCTTGGTTTAACTCATTTTTTGGTTTTTAACTTATTCCAGATCTCAATACTCTGGTGGACTCACATGCACTGTAGGTTTCCCATAATCAACTTTATACATTCCCTCATAGTTTATAGAAACCTAGTTGTATTTACATTATCTGAAGTGTTCCCTGGTCCTCATATTGATACCATCACATGCAATTTTAAGATGTGTTAGAAGTTGTTCTTTCCTCATACTAATGTCTTTTCATTGAGGGTACATATTTTGGTCATTCTCTTCACCATGTTGCCATTTTCTGTTCCTTCTGTAAGGTGATCTAAACAGATGATCTTAAGAAACAGTTACAGACTTGATCGTGATGGATAAGCTTTTTGATGTGCTGTTGGATTCGGTTGGCCAGTATTTAACTGATGGTTGCATATACCCAAAGGATTATAAATCATTCAGTTATAAAGACACATGCACATATATGTTTATTGCAGCACTGTTCACAATTGCAAAGTCTTGGAACCAACCCAAATGTCCATCAGTGATACACTGGATAAAGAAAGTATGGCACATATACACCATGGAATACTCTGCAGCCATAAAAAAAGCACGAGTTCATGTCCTTTTCAGGGACATGGGTAAAGCTGAAAACCATCATTCTCAGCAAACTGACACAAGAACAGAAAACCAAACACCACATGTTCTCACTCATAAGTGGATCTTGAACAATAACACATGGATACAGAGAGGGGAACATCACACACTGGGGCCTGTCAGGGGATGGGGGGCTAGGGAGGAATAGCCGGGAGTAGGGGTTAGGGGAGAGATAACATTAGGAGAAATACTTAATGGAGATGATGAGGTGATGGATGCAGCAAACCACCATGGCACGTGTATACTTATGTAACAAACCTGCACATTCTGCACATGTATCCCAGAACTTAAAGTATTAAAAAAAATAAACAATTACTCTTCTCATTTGCAGGATTTAAATCTGTAAGATTAAATTAACCAGATACATGTGTAATGAGATAGATTATTAGTGTCTGAGAGATTGCAGTGACATTCTGAGCCAGTTTACTGTGCAATTCCTGACTGGCAAACTGCACCCAGACTCCAGCCAGGCATCTAGAGAATGCAGGGTTCTAGATTCCAGCAGGGCCACCGCAAAACGTAAATGGATCAAAACTTGTTTCATCACATTCGCTATATTTGTATTATTAGCATAATTTTATAGAAGAACAAAAATGTTTTATTTAAAAAATTCTATCTAGTAATCTTGATCAAGAATAACAGAATTTCTTCATAACATCAGCTCAAAACATATGTTGAACTTTACCAACAAAGATCCCAAAAAGTCACACTTACATTCTGTGGAAAAATACTTATCACTTCCTCTGAAATGTTATTTGCCTAGGATATTGGCAAAAACTTCTACCATGGTTTGGGTTTTTTTTTTTTTTTTAATTTACTTAGAATGCAGTAATTTTTGGCAGAAAATCCCTTGGGATGAAATCCATTGTCTGCTTATAAATCTACAAGTGTGGTAACAAATGATTAAGGGTTGAACAAGCACCTTTTAGACTTCATTCAGTTTACAGAGATCTACCTTATATTTCTGCTTTGAACATTAAATGTTAAAAGAAAATGATGACCTAAAAAAATGGTGCTAGATTCATAAGAATAATGAAAACAGATACATAGTACAAATTATTAGAGATTGGCCAGGCACAGTGACTCACACCTGTAATCCCAGCACTTTGGGAGGCCTAGGTGGGCAGATCACCTGAGGTCAGCAGTTCGAGACCAGCCTGGCCAACAGGGTGAAACCCCGTCTCTACTAAAAATACAGAAATTAGCTGGGTGTGGTGGCACATGCCTGTGGTACCAGCTAGTAGGGAGGCAGAGGTGAGAGAATTGCTTGAACT
>PVKP010001865.1:0-12232 GCA_004027715.1 Plecturocebus donacophilus
AAAAAAAAAAAAAAAAAAAAACAACAAAAAAAACAGTTTTGGCTTTTTTGGGTGTGCATGTATGTCCGATTTGCTACATTTCTCAGTTTCCCGCCACATGGACTAGGTTCTGACAATGGTATGTTAGCAGAAAGGGAATATGGGCCGACCAGGAAGATCCTCAGAAGCAGGGGCTCGCCTTTCTTGGAGGATCAGGTGGAAGCCCTGTGCTGAGCGTACAGCAGCAGCAAGATCAAAGGAGCTGGGGGCTGACATCTTCAGGATGCTGCCCCACCAGCCTGGGCTGCCCACTGCTGAACTTCTCTATGAGAGAGAAATCAATTACCTTGTTTAAGTTTCTGCTATTTTGTGTTGTCTGTCATTTGGAACCAGATTCCTATTATCATTCCTATCCCCACAACTTATTCCTAACTGCTGTATACTCAAAATTCAAAAGTATGCACGTGTGTATATTTTGGTGAGACAAGGCTACTTGAAGTTAAAGCTCAAAACCAGGTATGACTATTTTGAAGATGTATGATAAGAAAGGATTTCTCTACCAGTTATTAGGACTTAGTGTTACTCTGCAGTAATTAAAGTCATGTGGTATTAGCACAAGTTAGGCAAAAAGTCCAAACAGAAGACAGAGTCTAGGAATCAACAGTAAACACTTGGTATATAATATTGGAAGCATTACAAATCGGCACTGAATAAATGGTCCTGGGACAACCGGCTATAGACAGGGAGAAGATAAAACTAGACCTTTACTTCCCACCACCCACAAAAATAAACACTAAGATTAAAGATTTAAATGTGGAAAGCCAAACTGTGAAAACTTTTTTTTTTGAAGAAATAGGAGAATATTTTCGTGTCATTAGGATAGGAAAGAATTTCTAAAACAAAAATATGAAGCATAAATCACAACAAAAACGGTGGTAAAAAGTACATTACCAGTGAGAACTTTTGTATTAAAAGTTCAATTGTCATTGAATTAAATAAGACAAACTATAGATTGAGAGAAAATGTTTACAATATATAACTGCTATATGATCAAAATTCAAAAGTTACAAATCCATGAGACTTAATAAATCAAAGACATTTACGAACTTATAAGACAACAGTTATAAATCAATGAGAAAAAAACAACTGACTCACAAGAAAAGCAGATAATGTATATGAATAGTCCATTTACAGAAGATGAAATCCTGAGTCAAGAAACATATGAAAAGATATTCAGTCTCACTAGCGTTAGGGAAAGGTAAACAAAAACAAGTTATTTTATACCCACGAGACTGGCAAAAATACACAGACCAACAATAATCAGTGAGGGAATGATGTGAAGGAAATGGAAAGTCTGGTAAGTTGTTGATGAGAGTATAAACTAACACAAACCTTTTGGAGAGCAACATGTCAAGATCTAGTAAAACTATCCTACTCTATGACCTGGCAACTTCATCTCCAGGGAGCTGTGAATGCCAAAGGGGTCATGCATGAGGATCTTCTGTGAAGCACTGGTTATAATATTAAGAAAATGGAAAAAATTCAGTTGTTCCTAAGGAGGGAAGTAAATTAATAAGTGGTTCTATTATATAAAAGACCATTATAAAAGCAGTTAGAATAAATGAACTAGATTTACGTGGGTAAATCTCAAATAAACAATGTTGAATGAACAAATAAAGTTGTGGTAATTTATGTAAATGGCATTATGTATTATCTACATTATTTATATAAATACAACTTATGAAAATGGCATATACATTTACATAACTTACATATATACCATTTACATAAATTATATTTATGTAAATAATATAGGTAATACCTTAGATAATATCATTTACATAAATTAAATACTCAGAACAGAGTGTATACTATTTTAATTTTGTTTTGAGATGGGGGTCTTGCTACATTGTCCAGGCTGGAGTGCAGTAGCTATTCACAAGTACAATCATAGCACACTGCAGTCCTGGACTCCTGGACCCAAGCAATCTTCCCATCTTGGCCTCCTGAGTAGCTGAGACTACAGATGTGCACCACTCTGTATGGTCTATTTTAACTTTTTTAGATGGATATATGATAATGGTAACTCTGTCCTCCTACCCCCACACCAGGGGATAATTGGCAATGTCTGGTCACAGTTTTGGTTGTTAAGTAAAGGAGTAGAGGGGGACAGGATGATGGTGCTGTTGGCATCTAGTAGGTAGAGGCTGGGGTTGCTGCTAAACATCCTACAATGTATGGGGCAGCCCCTATAAGAAAGAATGGTCTGGATCAAAATGTCAATGGTGTCTAGGTTGAGAAACCCTGACAAGTACATATGTAGCAAAGATACAAAAACATGCAAAGGCATACAACATGCCAGCTCCAGGACAGTGGAAGGGGAATGAGCTCTGAGTTACATTTCATTTCTTACAACAGAGGGAGAGAATCAAAGAGTAGGCAAAGCAAACAAAACCCCAGTCCCTCTACTGTGATAGTAGAAAAGTGCTTAAAAAGCAGAAAGTTACGGCTCTAGGTTCTAGGATGTTTTGACATGAATCTACTCTTTACGTAGGGTTAAATATGAGCCTCTATAAACAGGAAATGTTTCCTTTACTTTGTCTTCTTCAAAAGCAATAACCACATATTTTAAAAAGGAAGAAGGAAACAGTTTGCAGTTTGAACAGGCGCTTTATGAAATATTTATTATTAGTTTATAAGATTTCAAATGAAGTAAAAATTCCTGTATATATGTATGAATGAACAAATATATATTAATATCTATATACATACATGCATGTCTCAACTGAGGAGCAGTAAAAGTTTCTGACATCTTATTAAGCAGAAGTTCCATGGGATAGAAATCCATGTTCTACAGGCATTGGAAGGTTTCTGGATGGGATGGTCAGGCAGTGTCTACATCAGAGAAGCCAGAAATGCTCATAGGAGGCTGATCTTGGGCATTGGAGCATCCACAGGAGGGTGCGAGCCGGGCACACAGTCTCATTCTTGCTCCCAAAGAGAGTACCATCTCCTTGGGGGACGGCAAGATACCCAGAAATGGAAAAGCCAGAACAATGCAAGATGACATATAATTAAGAGGGGAGCTGTGAGTCCTAAATTAAAAGGACTAGAAAAGCTCAGGGTGGACATCAACCCACTGCAGCCAAAGCTCAGGGGTAAGACTTCCAAGAGGATGGGGCTGGGGCTGAATATTAAAGGAGGAGAATGATTTCTACGATGGAGAAGAGAGCAAGGCATTTTCCCCAAAGAGTCCAAAGACAGGAGCCTAGGTAGCTTTATACCTCCTTCAAGGAGCAAGGCAATGCTAAGGAACAATGGCAGAGGGACAAAAAGGTAGAGGAAGCTGAGTAAGAACAGTCTCTAGAGCCAGAATACCTGGGCTCAAATCCCAGCTCTGCCTCCTGCTGTAACACCTTAGGTGCATTTTCAAACACTTCCATGGCCCTTGACTTTCTCTCCTGTAAATGGTAATAATAACTGCACCCACCTCCCACGGAGAGTATGAGAATCAAAAGAGTTGATTCATGTGAAACATTTAAAATAGAACTTAAAACCTTCTACAAGCTTATTGAAGCTTAGCTATGATTATTCTCATCCTTACTGCTTGGCGTTATACTTTATACAATATACAGTATTGTTTCTTGTCTTCCCAACTAGACTATAGGATCCTGGAGGGCTGTAATGGATGGAAGACCTGAATATATTTCCCACGTGGCCAGTACCACTCTCAGCTCAGTGCAGCCGGAGCTGACTCTTCGTACAAGTTGATACACCATAAAACAGTAAAATGGAGAACAATTACAGAATGGGGCATTATGAATGTGATGCTTCAGAAAAAATAAAATTACGTCCGAAAGCATCTTCATCTTATTTTAAGTTGGTTGGCCATTGGAAACAAATGCACCTTTTCTTCTCAGTCTTTGGTGCTCAGAAAGCTTTTATCAGCATGCCAGGTTTGAAGTGTGAAGCATGCAGTAGGGCTACCTCCACTCTCTACAATGTGTGGCAACCTGCGGGCCACCATGCAACAAATTAGCCAATTAGGGAAGAGTGACTGTTTATGGATGCTGTGCTTAGGCACAGAGAAGGCGTGGCGGGGCCCACATGAAGATTTACTAAGCGTGCTATGGACCAAGGCTTTTAAATGTTTTCCGCTTCATGGCAAACAGAAAAAGACAGATTGGTATAGCCCACGGTACAGCCAAAACTGTTTACAGCTGGTCCAGTGGCTTCAGGCCCTTTCCAGCTGCCCCAAGGGAGGAGGGGACTAGTACCTCAGCCCATTTATGACCATGACACAGTGGTTGGGAAGCTCTATCCCAAGCCATGAGGAAATACCTATATATTTAGGAAACAGATTGATTTAATAGGCACCTCTGACAATGGGGATGCCCTACCATGGAGATCAAGAGTAGAAAAAGACTAGACTGTTTTACTTCAATGAGTTAATGAAATCAACAAAATTGTCACATTTACTAATGTACCTGGTGATACCTTCAGCAACCAAGGTAGAAAGAGAATAAAAACAACCTCCCTGCCTTTTAGAAGCTCATAGTCTGGTATTCTAACCACAAAACAGTTTTTCCTTTTTCTTCCAGGTTATCAAAGCTCCCTCTCTGTTAGATCCAGCGGCTCCTCCTGAGTGCTCTCTGGCCTGACCTCCGGCAGCACCAGATCCTACTGACCACTCCTCCTTGGCATTCTCTTCCCTGGGCTTCGTGGTATCCCACTTTCTTTCTAGCCCTCTGGCTATGCCTTCTCAGTATCCTCAGAGTCTCCTCCACCCACTCCTGTCCTTCAAACACGGGTATTCTTGAAGGTTCCACATGAGCAGTGTTTCTCTCCTCCTTCTGTGTTCTGGGTGCCCCTGCATTCCTAGGGCTTCACATGATAGAGACTCCTAAACCCAAACCTCCAACCCAAACGCTGTGTCTCAGAGCCATGTAACCCACTGTCTCCTGGACACACCTTCATCTACATTGTATGGAGACATCTAAGATAGAATATATCCCAAACAAACTCATCTTCAACTCCGTATCTCTTGCTGTGTCCCCTGTCTTGGAGTGTGACATCCACATCCATCCACTGGATAAACCAGATCTCCAGGCTCTGTCAACTGGAACTCCTCCATCTTTGTCTCTCTCCATCCTCACTCTCACTGCCCCGCGTAGACCATAGTCCATGGCAGGGGTGGCTCCAGAGTTATTTCCTAAGATAAAAATCTCATCAGTCCTCTACTTAGAAACTCTGCTGGCTCCTCATTGCTTTTTTCTTAATTTACAAATATTTAATAACTCATTAAGAATCACAAGCCCATTACTTGCTAACGTAAATGTAGATTTTTAAAATAAAAAATAACCATGTTTTCCCAAACAGAATTACTGAGAAGAGTGGCACTGTTTTCCATTTTTGCAAATCTCTTTAATGTCTGACTTACTAAAAGGCTGCTGGGTTCTCCTACCTGTTTCTGCATTCGATTCTGTTCTATGTTACTCTGGCTTTTGAAGTACATGAAGAAAATTCAGCCACACAGATACATAGTTAGAAAAGAAAAGGAGAGTATGTTAGGGGTCTTTTTGGATGACTACAGACATCCTCCCCTTTGATGCTACTCAATATGCCCCTGTTGCTTTCATAATCCTATGGAAATTTCTTACCTGGGCTTACCAGACTCCTGTCGGCCACTGCAGTCACTTTCTCACCACCCCGCCCTCACATTCTCTACTCCTGCTGGGGAGCCTGCTCCCACCTCCCACGCTCCTCTGCGTGCTCTCATGCCTCACTGTCCCTTCCCCAGAGCAGCTCTCAGCACATCCCATTTCACTTTCAGGCTAACTGGCCTGATCTCACAACAGCCTACCAGATCCATGGGTGCTGTGATTCTCCATCTTGTTCTGCTTATAGACCTGGCCTCCCGTACAACCTGGCATATGCAAGTACTCAAGAAACAGTCACTGAATGGATAACTGAATGAAAAAACATACAGTGAAGCATATGGCTGAGTTAAGGTGTATGCGGTTTTCCTAGCTAAGACTGTAGTTACTTGGAATATGAAGACCCAGGTGGTAGATTACTAATGAAGGTGGGGTGGAAGGGGTGAAAGGGGTTAAAATAAGGAGGATCCTAAAGGACATGCCTGATACCTACATTCATCATGGACATAGCACCCTCTTCTACACAAGAACCAGGAGTTACAAAGAAGCAATGCTGGGAAACTGTGGTGAAAACACAAATGGCAACTCCTCATATAAGTCAGTTATTTGCAATTCCCTAGACCGCCCCCAAGTACTCTGTGGAAGCTGCAGCTTTTGGTCTAAGTATGAATATGCTTACAATTAGTTTCAGTCATTTGCCTTCTGTGCGTAGTGTGCTGTCCTGGGCCTGGTAAGGAGGCTATGACACAGAGAAATGACTAATTTCCTATGGCCCTGAAAGAGTCTGACTGAGGTAACAAAACAAATGTACAATAAAAACTAAACAAGAAGCACCTCAGGACTGAACGAAAGGCATCTTGTTAGCTTAGAACTGCAGTCACGTGCCGCTTAACAGGGCTTCATTCTGAGAAATGCGCTATTAGGTGCCTTTGTTGCTGTGTACTTACAGAAACCTAGATGGGATGGCCTACTACACACCAAGGCGGCTTCATGTAGCCTACGGTGACTAGGCTACAAACCTGCACAGCAAGTCACTGTACTGAATACTGGAGGCAGTTGTATAGCTCAACACAGAAAAGACATAGCAAAAATATGGCACCATAATCTTATGGGACCACTGTCATACATGCGATCTGTTGTTGACTAAAACGTATTGTTATGTGGTGCGTGACTACGATAGTAAGCACAACTGCTACAGAGGAAGGAGACACCACAGAGGCTGCTGTCCTCAGCAAAAGCTTTGTGGCAAAACCAAGGAAAAACCAAAAACAAAAGAAAACCATACAAAGCCCACCACCAGCACCACACACACAAACTGGCAACACATTCACCACTTGAATGAGAGATGGGGGCAACGTGAGGCCCAGAATAAATCCTGCTGCATATTTGAAAACCATGGTTCCTTGTTAAAATCTTAAACATATGAACCTTAGAAAACTCAGAAGACTGAATCTAACCCTGTCATGTGAAGTGCCACCTGTTCCCTTTGCGTCAAGTGCTATAAAAACAGTGTACTGTATCTTTCTGTGCTGCTCAGTGGTAGTCTCAACAGGTACTGGAGAAAAAAATGAACTTGAAGGAAAGGAAACGATCGCTTGAACAAAATCCCAGGCTAGTTTTGCAGTTCTTGGTTTCACTTTTTCTTTGTGGTTTTTTGCAGTGACCAGTGTTGATGGATGAGAGACTTCAAACTGTACTGCTCTTCTAGGCAGAACAGAAGGCAGTTTCCATGGCAATACAATCAGGAGACATGATACATCCTGTTGCTCAGTTTTGAGAACGTTTTGGTTTGGGAAACAGAAGTTTCCGACCATCAGCTGCCCTCTGCCACATCTCTTCTTCCTTAGTCTTGCTCTAGTCAGTTGGAGTCCCAAAGGCCACACACCTTGCCTGTGCATTCCACCCAGGGGCTGCAAGGGTCAGGGCCACAGCTGGTGGTCCAGGGACTGACTGGGGGTGGCAGTGAGAAGCGGAGGTGCAAAAACATCTACAGAGTACATCGCAAAGCTCCAGCACAGTCTAGGACACAACCCAACAGCCCCTGCAAGGAATGCTTCTACTGTGTGCAATCTGACAGACATATGTCCCAAATCTTGTTTACTTTAGTGACATTTCTCTTCAGAGGCCTGACACACCTAGTGTAGCTGATCTTACTGTGACATAGGTACAATTTTTAAAACAGGTTAGTTTCAACAGCAACTGCAAACCCAAGAGAGTCAGGTTTTCCCTTTGTTTCAACAAAGCACAGTCCCCAGCCAGTTCTGTCTGGGGACACCTGGTGGTAAGGGAAAGGGACTCTGGAGAGAGCCATGGGACACACTCGGCTTGGCCATGCACCAGGGCGCCCAGTGGGCCTGTGCTGCTGCTGCCCTCCAGGCCCCTGCACAGAGTGGGGCGAGACTCCGGGTGGCTGCAGGGAATGTGTGGCACCAGGCACGCTGTGGGCTGAGCCACAGGCCGACACCTTGGCTCTTGTTTGTTTTGAAAAGGTGACTGACCCATCACTCCTCATAGAGATCCTTTCCTCCAGGGACCATCAGGACTAAAGGTGTCCCAGCCTTTTCCTATGTTTTGGTTTGGTTTTAGTAAAGAATGAGAACACTTAGGTTGCTCTGTGAGGAGGAGGTGGTGGTGCGAGGGTGGCATGGGGGACCACCAGCTTCCACAGCCCACAGCCTGGCCGCAGGTCAAGGGACACTAGCGCAGGAAGAGCATGCCAAGGCCTTATCTTGTGGCTTCCTCACTCCCTTGACTGAGTGACACACTTGTAAACAGTGAATGCAGGTGACAGTAAGGGCCACACAGCAAGCACTGAGACAGTGGCCTTGAAGATATAAGAATGGAAGCACATCTCTCAGAGAGTGAATTACCCATTTCTGCATCGCATCTTCTGGTTCTCCTTCCTTCATTCCTTTGTCTGCCAAATTTGGGGTCATTTTATTCCTTCCTAACATTGGTTCTACACACAAATTTTAAGTAAAAGTCAAAATTAAAATTAGTTCTGGTACTTATTACAGTAAATGTTTCGACAGAAGCAGAGGTGAAACTCCTTATTAAAAATGAGACTGGGGATTACTCAAGGTTTCCCCCCTTCTTACATTTCCTCTGCGGAGAGTTCATCCATTTTCACGTCTTCAGTGGCCACCTGAGTCTCATTCCCACACTTGCCTGTCTGCCGTCACTGTGGCAGGCGGATGTCCACCTCCCAGTTCATGTCTGGACTTGGCTCTCCTCTGTCCATGAAACCCAGCCGATGCTCGAGGACTGCTGATTTTCCCCGGGAGGGGATCTGCCCATTTAGGTCCTTGCTGTTGCACTCCGAGATTACGTCAACAACTTCTTGGATGACATGACTGCCAATAAGATTTCCCCTATCCCATCTGCATGTACGGTCAGTGAGTGTGTACAAGAAGCCCTTTCACGATGAGACTGCCTCAACCAAAAACCCTTGGGCCTCCTGTCTGAGTCTGTCCTGTTTTGCACGTCTGCCCAAACCAGCCCCATCCTAAATTACTTCTCTCCTCTCCTTAGCATGCTCCTTCCACCCATGTCCCCAACTTGCTGCAACTGTTCCTGCCACCCAAAGTGCCCTCTCTGGTCCCTTCTGTCTGCACAGGGTCCAGCTCCTGTTTCCCATCTGTAACTGGCTTCTTTCTCAGCAACCCAAACCCTCCGGCGCCCCTGCTCTGCTGAACTTCCACAGAAGTCAGCCAAGCCACCAAGTAAACAGAGAATAAAACACTGAATCTGGGCTTCCCCAGCTGTAAAATGGAAAGCTGGACTAGATACCCTTAAGCTAGTTATGAGCTGTCTCTTCCCAATCATTATATTAAAGAACATCTGGAAAGCCAAACAGTTCTCTCTCAAAAAGGAGCATCAGGCTGCCCACCAGAGCTGCTGTAGGAGGAGCCCCTGGCCAGGCTGATACCCCCATGCCACCCTCCTCACACTGCTCATGAATGTCATGTGCATGATCTCCTATCTCCAACAAGATATGAGCTCCTTGGGCAACCGCCCTGTGAGAGCCACAGCCATGGACAGTGTCTACCCGAGGGAGCAGGTGCAGAGGAGTGAAGGGGGTGTGGTGGCCTCCTTCATCCTAAACCTACAATCTGCCTGCATCCCCTGTGAACAGGCACTGTGCATGTGCACACATTTCCATCGCTTAGACAAAATGATTTTTACCAAATCTCAGTATGGCTAATCTATGTTCTAATCTCGGTGGGAGATCGTGACTCATGACTCTGAAAATTCCTGGCTGCCGCTGCTTTATCCACAAAACCCTATCGACCACAGCTCTCTGGGCTGCTGGCTCTGAACCCTTGGGGGTTGCACAAAATCAAGGCTTGTTGAGGTGCTCAGTTTTCCTGAGATGCTCATGGGTACTCCAGTGGGCTGTTCTGCATTAAGAGTGTTTTCTGATTTTGAAAATCCACCAGGATGGCTTTTTTTTGGGGGGAGAAAAAAACTTCCCAGAATGATTATGAGCATGATTTTTCTAATATACCCCTGGTTTAACATGATACTGCTCCAGAGTCCATCTCTAAATTCATTCATCCTTTCAAAAAGAGATTAATAAGTGACAAAAGGAAAACCCGGGAAAAGAATTTGGATTGCTGATAACTTTTATATCTTCAAAATGCCAAGCACATCATCATCATTTGCTTGTTTTCTGAAATATCTTGAGACTGTACCACACTCTTCTTTCTCATGAAGACACTAAGGCAGAATGGAAAATAGAAATGATTTTCTTAAGGTCACTTAATGAGTCAGTCTTGGAAAAGAATCACAGTTTAGATTGATCCGATCTTTCTGTTCTGAATTTTGTCAAAAAGAGTAGTATGATAAACTACAAAAGCACTGGAAACATAACAGTAGTTTCTGCAAGGAGGTACAGATTGAGATAAACAGCGTACCTTTAACTTCACTTGAAAATAGGGTTCTTGCATGTAATTTTCATTTAATTTGCAGATTTTTATCAACTAAGCACTAGTAGCTTATTCCACATCTGATACTATACACTTATAAACTCTTCAAAGAAAGTCATAAAAGAACTAGCTGTAACTGATTAGACTGCTTTGTTGACAAAGAAGCATAGCAACTTGAATAGTTTTCAAATCAAATTGCACCAAAAAGTGAAAGAACGTACCTAAAAAGGAAAAGTGCTGAGAAGTGTGCCACGTGCCAGCTTGCTGTCTGTGAGGATGCTCGAGACACATGAGAATTTGCTCCCTTTGGTTTCCTGGTGGACTCCATGGCAACACACGTGTACCGCCCCTACCCCCGACACAGAGGTGGAGATGGAGGTACAGAGTTTCTGATGGTGCTGCCTCCAGACATGGTTTCTTGACTCTTCCTGGCTGGGCTACACGTTTCTCCCAGAAGAGCACCCATCACATTTCACTGTAACTGATGCTTTCTACACTAAGCTCAGGGAGAGGAGGGATCGTGCTGCCTTGGTCACCGTGGGACTCCCCTGAGTCTGGTACAGCACATGGTGGGCACTGAGTGTGTTCTGTGGAATGATGGTGATGAAAATGGTAGCACTGGTGAGGCCAAGAGGCAACAGGAAGCTGGCCTGATGAAGGGGCAGTGACAGAAACTGGTTTGGTGGGGTGGCACTTGCACACATAAAGCTCTACTAGGTGGATCTTGCTATACAAACCACAGAGGGAAAATCAACCATGCTGTAACATGCGTCAACCTCAGAAACGTGAAGCTAAGCAAAAGAAGCCAATCATAAAGACCAGCTATAATGACCAGCTACACAGGCTTCCATTTCTATAAAATGTCTAGAATAAGCAAGTCTACAGAGTCACAAAGTAGATGAGTGGCTGCCTAGGACTGGGTGGAA
Organism: Plecturocebus donacophilus; assembly: GCA_004027715.1. Classification (NCBI taxonomy): domain Eukaryota; kingdom Metazoa; phylum Chordata; class Mammalia; order Primates; family Pitheciidae; genus Plecturocebus; species Plecturocebus donacophilus. The sequence goes on from PVKP010001865.1 coordinate 11,491, forward strand.
GTGAATGACGGCTAATGGGGTGCAGTTTCCTTTGGGGTGATGAAAATGTTTTAAAATTGTGTTGGTATTTGCACAACTAAAAAATACTAAAAACCACTGAACTGTACACTTCAAGGGGGTGAGTTACATGTTATGTGAATTCTATCAGCTGCTAAAATATACATCAAGGACCAGAAAATATTTTTAAAACAATAAAAAAAGTTACCAAATTAAAAATGCTTGATTAATGATAGGAACTCTCATGACTGACAAGGCAGATCTGCCTCCTGATGCGTATGTCAGATGACACTGAATGACTGTTGCTGGGGGAGGATAAAGAGAGAAATAATTTTCACAGCCACAAAATGTTACTAAGGGAGGGTATGCAGCTAAACTCACTTTAACCAAACGCTGTGAAAGTAACTGAAATGCATGTGTGAATAATGGTGAGCTGCTCTGTGTGTCGGTAGCTTCTTTCCTTGCAAGCGATGAAGGTGATAATCAACCAGGAACGGGGCAGCCCAATGAGATGAGGAAGCGATAAAAAGATGAGCACCAGGCCGGGTACGGTGGCTCATGCCTATAATCCCAGCACTTTGGGAGGCTGAGGTCAGGAGATCAAGACCATCCTGGTCAACATGGTGAAACCCCATCTCTACTAAAAATACAAAAATTAGCTGGGCATGGTGGCACATGCCTGTAGTCCCAGCTACTCGGGAGGCTGAGGCAGGAGAATTGCTTGAACCCAGGAGGCGGAGGTTGT